>CAWUFW010016958.1:0-285138 GCA_963921515.1 Calotriton arnoldi | reverse complement strand
ACAACTACTCAGTGAGCCTGCTAGCCAGTGGCGTGCTGACTCTCAGCCTTGCTAGTCAGACAAAATGCACATTCAGAAAGGCAGTGCACAGAACACTCACCTGCTCCCCTGGTGTCCCATACAGCTTGCTGTACTGTGGAAGTAGGCTGTCCAGCAGGGCCTGGTTCTCCTCAAGGCTGAAGGCTGGGGCTCTCTCCACAGTACGTGCCATTGCAGGGTCCAGAGGGGCAGAGACAGCAGCAGTGCAGTGGCAGATGTCGTCCTGGAGCATGTAGTGCAGGCAAGTGGGCTCTCAGGGGAACAGGCAGCAATATATATGTGCTGGAGAGGCAGATACTGTCCCTTGTGTCCAAAGTGATAGGTCCAAGTCGTTTGCATCTTCTGAATCTGGCCAATCCATGGAATAGCAGCACCAAAACACGCCCACAGCATCCTTCAAAACTTCAACTTCATGACATACATGATTTTGCAACATTGTTGTGGGTGACCAACTGATTTTCCAGCAACCGACTCGTTCGAAATTCGAAAACGCGTCCGTTGCCAGGCAAGCCCATTGTCAATGGGTGCGCACCGATCGGTCCATTGCGGTACAACGCGCACAGGGGTACAACGCGTACCCGCACACATTGAAAGCAATGGGCCGGCCGGAGGCACCGATCGGTCCATTGCAGTTCAACGGTTCACAGGGGTACAAAGCGTACCCGCACACATTGAAAGCAATGGGCCGGCCGGAGGCACCGATCGGTCCATTGCAGTTCAACGCGCACAGGGGTACAACGTGTACCCGCACACATTGAAAGCAATGGGCCGGCCGGAGGCACCGATCGGTCCATTGCAGTTCAACGCGCACAGGGGTACAACGCGTACCCGCACACATTGAAAGCAATGGGCCGGCCGGAGGCACCGATCGGTCCATTGCAGTTCAACGCGCACAGGGGTACAACGCGTACCCGCACACATTGAAAGCAATGGGCCGGCCGGAGGCACCGATCGGTCCATTGCAGTTCAACGCGCACAGGGGTACAACGCGTACCCGACACATTGAATGCAATGGGCCGGCCGGAGGCACCGATCGGTCCATTGCAGTTCAACGCGCACAGGGGTACAACGCGTACCCGCACACATTGAAAGCAATGGGCCGGCCGGAGGCACCGATCGGTCCATTGCAGTTCAACGCGCACAGGGGTACAACGCGTACCCGCACACATTGAAAGCAATGGGCCGGCCGGAGGCACCGATCGGTCCATTGCAGTTCAACGCGCACAGGGGTACAACGCGTACCCGCACACATTGAATGCAATGGGCCGGCCGGAGGCACCGATCGGTCCATTGCAGTTCAACGCGCACAGGGGTACAACGCGTACCCGCACACATTGAAAGCAATGGGCCGGCCGGAGGCACCGATCGGTCCATTGCAGTTCAACGCGCACAGGGGTACAACGCGTACCCGCACACATTGAAAGCAATGGGCCGGCCGGAGGCACCGATCGGTCCATTGCGGTTCAACGCATCACTGTATATGTGACTGGCATAGGTCAGCATGCCTGTCTCAGATGGACATATGCCAGCCACAGATAGCTCCCAGGGAGTGAGGGGCACACCTACATCACGACAGCCTGTCCAAACCTTATCATAAGGCATGTAAGGCTGCATTTCCTATTGTGTGTATGTTGGTGTACATGTTGTCCTGTGGGTGTCACCTGTGGGCAGCCACCCCCAGGCTGTGCACGTGTTCATGGGGACAGGATCCTGGGTGTTACGTGTACGTGACCACTGTGATGTGCAACTGTTCATATCTGTGCATGTGTCATGGTCACATTTCACAGTGGTGTTTGTGTATGTCATGTCACATACCCCGTGAGTCCCATGTGGGACGGTATGTTTGAGCCAGGGTGTCCCAGTGGCACACTAGTGATGGCCCTCCACAGTCTTTGTGCATGTAGTGTTTACAATGTCTCTGATTTCATGTGCACAGTGGGAGACAGTCTCCACATCCACGTTGTGTGTGCATGGACTCTGATGTTGTGCGTGTGTGTCACAGACGTCCATGGCTGTCCTGCCATGGCAAGTGTGGCCACTACCTGTGGGGGTCATGTTTGTTTTGCTGTGGTGTACACATGATACTCCAGGTGATGCCAGTGTCCATGTGGCATTACAGGGTCCCTGGGAATGTGCCTGTCATTGAGCTGTGGTGCCTGGGGCACATCTGTCCTCACATGTCACTGTGGGGGTGACTGTGACACAGCATCATGATATCCAATGGGCCAACCTGGGACAAATTGATGCCACCTGTAGGACCGTGTTGACAGATGTTGGCCATGTATGTACCATACATGTCGTTCCGGTACTGCACACTTCATGTAGTTGTGCCTCATGATGATGTATGTTGGGATCTTGAGTGTGTTCAATGCCGCATATGTGGGGTGACTGACGATCTTGCTTACTTCTCCTCTGCACTGCAGGGCTCCTGCTGTCCATCGGCCATTCCCAGACCTGGCAACGATGGTGGAACGGGACAGCATCCGACGGTACCGCTTCACCAGGCAGCTGATTGAGGATTTGGCAGTGCAGTTGTCCCCACATTTGCAACCTGGCCGGCCGTACCCTACAGCGCTGACCCCCAAGGTGAAGGTGATGGCAGCCCTACACTTCTTTGCCACCGGTACCTTCCAACATACTGTGGCGTCTGCTGGTGGGATGTCACAGACCATGTTCAGCCGTGTGCTCCGCGATGTTTTGGCGGCAATGTTGCTCTTCCTGAACCGGTACATCTATTTCCCTAGACTGCGACGACTCACTGACGTGAAGAGTGACTTTTATGCCCTGGGGAGGATGCCGCATGTCATTGGCTCCATTGATGGGACACATGTGGCTTTGGTACCACCACAGGCCCAGGAGCAGGCCTACAGGAACCGCAAGCACTACCACTCGGTCAATGCACTGGTGGTGTGTCTTGCAGACATGACCATCACACACGTGTGTGCCCGTTTCCCTGGTTCAGCACACGATGCCTTTGTGATGAGGAGTAGTCGCATCCCCAGGATGATGGCACAGATGCAGAACCAGCGTGCCTGGCTTGTCGGTGTGTACTGACTTTGTGCCATTGTGTGTGATCTGATCTGTAGTATTCCGCCCACTTTTCCAAGTCAGCTGATGTGCACTTGTCTGTCCGTAGGTGACTCGGGATACCCCAACATGCCGTGGTTGCTGACACCCCTCAGGAACCCTGTGACACCTGCCCAGATGCGCTACAATGAGGCACATGGTCGGACCAGGAGAGTGATTGAGCGGACCTTTGGTCTCCTGAAGAGCCGCTTCCGCTGCCTGGACAAGACCGGAGGGTCCCTCCCATATGCCCCTGCGAAAGTGTGCAAGATTATCATCGTCTGCTGCATGCTACACAACCTGGCAGTGCGGAAGGAGTTGCCTCTCATCCAGGATGACGATGACCAACATCCGCCACCTGTGGAGGATCCTGGCCTGGACCACGATGCCAGTGACGATGATGATGATGATGGTGATGGTGATGTCCGCACACAGCTCATCACCAACTTCTTTAGCTGAATGTGAGTATCCTGAGGTGTCATGTGAATGATGTGAGTTGGCATGATGTGTGGGTGGTGCTCTGGTGCTGTTGGAGTGTGTCCATGGGCTACTTGACAGGATGTGTGTTGCGATGTGTGGTGACAGGTGGGCTGTACTCCCCAACAGTGTTGACATGCTAACTTGGTTCTGGGTGGGTATCTTGTAACATGTATTGTGCATGAGTTTTGCTGATCTGTCCTGTACTGCATTGCTTTTGACTGTGTGTCATTTCTGTCCTTCACAGGGTACTTTCAGATTCGTTTGGTCAACTGTGTCCACCGACGACGTGATTGCACATCCAGGCTGGTAGCTGTTGTGTCCCTACAGGTGATGTGCGCCACACCCATGGACTTCCTTCTGTCTACAGTTGTTGACTGTGTGCCCGCTACCAGGTGGGGTTACCTTGCATCTGTAGTGGTTACGGCATGTTGCTACTGTGTAATAAACCTGTGCTTCACTTAGTGATGTGCGTTGTCTGTGGTCACACATTTGACTGCCATTTGCTTACTGCACCTGTGGGCTACTTGACTAGAACTGGGAATGGGTGTGGTGTCTGTGCATTGCACCGTCTTCCCTGGCAACATCAGTGTAGGCAATGAGTCAGATGGCCTAGGTGTGTATGTGTTGTGTACCCCTGGTGGTGTGTCTCCCTCATATGTGTCACGTTGCCTGTACTCACATGCCTGTGTTGTCCTTGCTGTTGCAGTTCGCATACACAGTGTAATTTTGCAGTTCATCATCCCCATAACAGCACCCACGTTGGAATCACGACAGAGGCAAGTATGGTGTATTAGTGTGTTTATTGTGATACATCTGTGTTAATAGTGCATAGGATGGGTTGTGCTGTACATGGATCTTGCAATCCCAAGTTCCTAGGTGAATTGAAAGTCCAGGTAGACAGGATCCCCAGTATCGGGGCCACAGTTGTCTGACACATTGTTCCAACTTGTACTCCCCATGCAATGTGTGGGATTAGTGTTGCCATCAACAGGGTGAACAGTCTGTGCACAAAGGCGAAAATCCAGAACAGGTTCAGGCTTCCTGGGAGTTGCGCTTGGCCATCAGCCTCTCACTTTCCCCTCCTCGGACGACCCCTCTTCTTGGGGGGGGGCCCTCAAGTGCAGGCTGCTGCGGTGCAGGGGACTCTCAGCCAGAGTCCTCCTCCCTCCCTGTGGCAGTTGCAGTTTGTTCGGTACCAGATGTTGTTGGCACACAGGGAGGTGTGGACTGGTTGCTGTTCATCTGGCGGAGGCATTGTAAAATGTCCCTGTGCACCGCCGTCATCTCATGTAGTACATCCCACTTGGACTCCACGCGGGACATGTGGGAGTCCACACGTGACATGTGTGACTCCACGTGGGACATGTGGGAGTCCAAGCGGGCATGATGGGCAGCCTGCTGCTGTTTGATGTCTCTGAGGAGCCCCACTACCTGGCTGAGCTCTCCGGTGCTGGACTGGTACGCATCAGCTATGCGTACCAGTTGTGGGTCTTCATGCACACCAGCAACGTCTGCAAGCAGCGACCTCTGTCTCCCACCCCTCCCACCACCCCTGCTGACATGTGCAGTGTGTGCAGTTGCACGCACAGATAACCCTGGTCCACCTTGGGGGTTGGTGGTGGTGGTGGTGTCCATGGCCCCAGGTTGGTCCAGGGTCACTGCGCTGGTGTTGCTCCTTATTCCGTCCATGTCGGCAGGGATGGTATTCGTGGTGACAGTCGTTGGAGGGGTGGGTGCAGGGGGTGCAGCTGGTAGACCTGCTGGTGCTGCAGCTGGTGGTCCTGCTGGTGCGGCATGTTGACTTGCACCGGATGTGCCAGGTTGTTCATCGTCCGAGGAGGACAGAGGCTGTACTGACGCCAGTGAGCTCGGCATCCTCTTGAGCCTGGGACTGGGACTCCTCAGCGTCTGCTGCTGTGTCCCTATCATCACCTGTTTTTGGGAGACACAAACAATGTATGTCATGTTTCTGCAGGCATCAGTGGTTGACACACCTGACAGTTGTGACTGTGCCTCGGGGTGCGGGCCTGTACATTGTATTGTCCTAAGTCGTCACAGTCAGGGGTTGATATTGGTGTGGCACATTGTCCTGCATTATTTGGGCATTTCTATGTATTCTCTGGGGTGTGAACATGGTCTGCATTGATTGTGTTTGGTTGACAGCCAGACCTCCTTCCCACCCACCCACCCAGCCAGTCAGTTATCCCACCATGGAACGTGCTTGCATTGCAGGGAGTGTAAGTTGTCTCTCAGGATGTCAGTCAGTGGTGTCCTGCTGTTTGTTGGTGCACAGTTGGCAGCAGGGCCTTGTGCTCCCCACAGCAGTAGCCAGTGTCAGCCATCTTGTGAGTCCTTCTCCACTCCCTGTGATGTGAGCATGGTTCAGGGTGGTGTTGATGGGACAGTTGTGAGGGTGAGCTATGTCTGTGACTACGACTCCCATCATGCTATTGCCTCCACCCCCTTCCCAGCATGCCCATGCTTCCTTCCTTTTGACTCTGCTTCCCTGTGGGGTGGGCTGGCTGTGCTGACAGGATGGCTGGGAGTGTTGTCCTGGCAGTTGTTTGGCTAAGAGTCCCAGGAGTGTCCCTGTGCTTCACACAACATAACCCAGGGTGGTGGTGCTTTGTGGGATCTTGTGTTAGGATGGAGGGCATTGCATTCTACCAGGTGGGTACTGTGGAGTTTGTGTTGGGGGGGGGGTGAGGGGAGGTGCTGGTGACTATAGTCAGTGCTGCAAGTCCCCCTTCCCACCCAGCCAGCCAGATATCCCACCATGGAACGTGCTTGCATTGCAGGGAGTGTAAGTTGTCTCTCAGGATGTCAGTCAGTGGTGTCCTGCTGTTTGTTGGTGCACAGTTGGCAGCAGGGCCTTGTGCTCCCCACAGCAGTAGCCAGTGTCAGCCATCTTGTGAGTCCTTCTCCACTCCCTGTGATGTGAGCATGGTTCAGGGTGGTGTTGATGGGACAGTTGTGAGGGTGAGCTATGTCTGTGACTACGACTCCCATCATGCTATTGCCTCCACCCCCTTCCCAGCATGCCCATGCTTCCTTCCTTTTGACTCTGCTTCCCTGTGGGGTGGGCTGGCTGTGCTGACAGGATGGCTGGGAGTGTTGTCCTGGCAGTTGTTTGGCTAAGAGTCCCAGGAGTGTCCCTGTGCTTCACACAACATAACCCAGGGTGGTGGTGCTTTGTGGGATCTTGTGTTAGGATGGAGGGCATTGCATTCTACCAGGTGGGTACTGTGGAGTTTGTGTTGGGGGGGGTGAGGGGAGGTGCTGGTGACTATAGTCAGTGCTGCAAGTCCCCCTTCCCACCCAGCCAGCCAGATATCCCACCATGGAACGTGCTTGCATTGCAGGGAGTGTAAGTTGTCTCTCAGGATGTCAGTCAGTGGTGTCCTGCTGTTTGTTGGTGCACAGTTGGCAGCAGGGCCTTGTGCTCCCCACAGCAGTAGCCAGTGTCAGCCATCTTGTGAGTCCTTCTCCACTCCCTGTGATGTGAATATGGTTCAGGGTGGTGTTGATGGGACAGTTGTGGGGGTGAGCTATGTCTGTGACTACGACTCCCATCATGCTATTGCCTCCACCCCCTTCCCAGCATGCCCATGCTTCCTTCCTTTTGACTCTGCTTCCCTGTGGGGTGGGCTGGCTGTGCTGACAGGATGGCTGGGAGTGTTGTCCTGGCAGTTGTTTGGCTAAGAGTCCCAAGAGTGTCCCTGTGCTTCACACAACATAACCCAGGGTGGTGGTGCTTTGTGGGATCTTGTGTTAGGATGGAGGGCATTGCATTCTACCAGGTGGGTACTGTGGAGTTTGTGTTGGGGGGGGTGAGGGGAGGTGCTGGTGACTATAGTCAGTGCTGCAAGTCCCCCTTCCCACCCAGCCAGCCAGATATCCCACCATGGAACGTGCTTGCATTGCAGGGAGTGTAAGTTGTCTCTCAGGATGTCAGTCAGTGGTGTCCTGCTGTTTGTTGGTGCACAGTTGGCAGCAGGGCCTTGTGCTCCCCACAGCAGTAGCCAGTGTCAGCCATCTTGTGAGTCCTTCTCCACTCCCTGTGATGTGAGCATGGTTCAGGGTGGTGTTGATGGGACAGTTGTGAGGGTGAGCTATGTCTGTGACTACGACTCCCATCATGCTATTGCCTCCACCCCCTTCCCAGCATGCCCATGCTTCCTTCCTTTTGACTCTGCTTCCCTGTGGGGTGGGCTGGCTGTGCTGACAGGATGGCTGGGAGTGTTGTCCTGGCAGTTGTTTGGCTAAGAGTCCCAGGAGTGTCCCTGTGCTTCACACAACATAACCCAGGGTGGTGGTGCTTTGTGGGATCTTGTGTTAGGATGGAGGGCATTGCATTCTACCAGGTGGGTACTGTGGAGTTTGTGTTGGGGGGGAGGTGAGGGGAGGTGCTGGTGACTATAGTCAGTGCTGCAAGTCCCCCTTCCCACCCAGCCAGCCAGATATCCCACCATGGAACGTGCTTGCATTGCAGGGAGTGTAAGTTGTCTCTCAGGATGTCAGTCAGTGGTGTCCTGCTGTTTGTTGGTGCACAGTTGGCAGCAGGGCCTTGTGCTCCCCACAGCAGTAGCCAGTGTCAGCCATCTTGTGAGTCCTTCTCCACTCCCTGTGATGTGAGCATGGTTCAGGGTGGTGTTGATGGGACAGTTGTGGGGGTGAGCTATGTCTGTGACTACGACTCCCATCATGCTATTGCCTCCACCCCCTTCCCAGCATGCCCATGCTTCCTTCCTTTTGACTCTGCTTCCCTGTGGGGTGGGCTGGCTGTGCTGACAGGATGGCTGGGAGTGTTGTCCTGGCAGTTGTTTGGCTAAGAGTCCCAAGAGTGTCCCTGTGCTTCACACAACATAACCCAGGGTGGTGGTGCTTTGTGGGATCTTGTGTTAGGATGGAGGGCATTGCATTCTACCAGGTGGGTACTGTGGAGTTTGTGTTGGGGGGGGTGAGGGGAGGTGCTGGTGACTATAGTCAGTGCTGCAAGTCCCCCTTCCCACCCAGCCAGCCAGATATCCCACCATGGAACGTGCTTGCATTGCAGGGAGTGTAAGTTGTCTCTCAGGATGTCAGTCAGTGGTGTCCTGCTGTTTGTTGGTGCACAGTTGGCAGCAGGGCCTTGTGCTCCCCACAGCAGTAGCCAGTGTCAGCCATCTTGTGAGTCCTTCTCCACTCCCTGTGATGTGAGCATGGTTCAGGGTGGTGTTGATGGGACAGTTGTGGGGGTGAGCTATGTCTGTGACTACGACTCCCATCATGCTATTGCCTCCACCCCCTTCCCAGCATGCCCATGCTTCCTTCCTTTTGACTCTGCTTCCCTGTGGGGTGGGCTGGCTGTGCTGACAGGATGGCTGGGAGTGTTGTCCTGGCAGTTGTTTGGCTAAGAGTCCCAAGAGTGTCCCTGTGCTTCACACAACATAACCCAGGGTGGTGGTGCTTTGTGGGATCTTGTGTTAGGATGGAGGGCATTGCATTCTACCAGGTGGGTACTGTGGAGTTTGTGTTGGGGGGGTGAGGGGAGGTGCTGGTGACTATAGTCAGTGCTGCAAGTCCCCCTTCCCACCCAGCCAGCCAGATATCCCACCATGGAACGTGCTTGCATTGCAGGGAGTGTAAGTTGTCTCTCAGGATGTCAGTCAGTGGTGTCCTGCTGTTTGTTGGTGCACAGTTGGCAGCAGGGCCTTGTGCTCCCCACAGCAGTAGCCAGTGTCAGCCATCTTGTGAGTCCTTCTCCACTCCCTGTGATGTGAGCATGGTTCAGGGTGGTGTTGATGGGACAGTTGTGGGGGGGGCAATATGTGTGACTGCGACTCCCATGATGCTATTGGCTACACTGACTTGGCCAGCATACACAGAATTCCTTCCTTTGAGTGGTCTTCACTGTGTGTTGGTGTTGTTGTGGTGGCTACATGTGTGGATGTGTGTGTTAGTTCTATTTGTGCCACTGCCTAGCTGTAGTTGTGGTTGTGTTTGTACATGTGTTGGCACAGTTGGATGTGACTTTTTTGATGGCATGTGTTGTGTTTATCTGACTGACATACACATTTTGGGATGATTCTGTTCTAGTTGCTGTGTAATTGCTATGAGTGCATGGTTTGACTCTCCCCTTGACAGTGATGTGTGTGTTTTGTGGCAGTTTATTGTGTATATTTGTTGTGTACTCACCAGGCTCTGGGATGTCCTCTAGTCCATATACGCTCACTGGCGGAAGGATGGCCCGCACCTTCTCCTCCCAGGGCCTGAGGTATATTGGCTTGGCAGGAGGGCCACTGCCGGTGTGTTGGCTGTTGATGTAGTCTTTCTTCAGCATGTCCCGTACCCTCCTGCGCACGTCATACCACCTGTTCTGGATGTCCGTCTTTGTGCGCCGACATGGTGATTGGGCGTTCACCCTGTTGATGATCCTCTCCCACATCTTGGTTTTCTGCGACATGGGGGTCTGTTGGACCAGAGTGCCAAACAGCTGTGGCTCCACCCTGAGGATCTCGTCTACCATGACTTCCAATTCACTATCTAGGAACTTGGGATTCTTCTTGGGGGGCATGGTGATGGGTGGTGATGGTGAGTGATGTGTGTGTTGGTGTGCAGGTGAGGGTGTGTGAGTGTGTGTTTTGCTGGGTGTATGTGAGGTAGGTATTTGTTGGTGTGTTGATGGTGTGTGGCTTGTGTGAGGGATGAGCTGTGGGTGTGTGGTTGCTTTCTCTTGGGTGCTGGCAGTGAAATGGCATTTGCAAAGGCTCATGGTAGTGATTTGTGTCCTTTATATAGGTGGAGTTGTGGGTGTGTCTTTGTTCTCTGTCCCCACCCCCCAGTATTTATTGGCTTGGTAATTGCTTGTTTGGCCTTTTTTGGTTGATTTTTCCTTTGTGCTGTTTGTGTATGTTGGAAACGTTCTTGTGACCGAGTCGGACCCTGCATTGGTCTCGTACGGTGTTTTCCATTTCGTTCACGCTGTGTTTGTGCAGTTTTCTATGCTGCGTACGCGTCGGTCGCGGTGTATTGTGTTGCTTCGGCTCGGTTTTGTATGCGTGTCGGTCGTACGGCTTGTCCTCCGTCCGACTCGGTCGTGTTTTCGCGCCTTGCATCGTACTTTGCGGTTTGGAGTTGGCGGGTACGATTCGGTCGGATTTGTTCCGGGTGCGTGTCGGTCGGTTGGATTCGCGTGTTTTTCCGGCCGGATTGCTATTTTCCGAGCGGCTCGGTCGGTCGGCTTGGTTTCCTAACGTGTCGGTCGGATTTATCGCGGCTTGCATCGTACTTGGCGTGTCGGGCGCCACTGGTACGTGTCGGTCGGTAATTTTTCCGGCTCCGTGTCGGTCGGTGCTTTTTCCGGCCCGAATCGGAATCGGCCCCAGAGTCTCTAGCTGACTGTACTCTCCACCCATCTGTCACATGCATCCGACCATGCCACCTGCTTCTCCCACCAGCCCACAAACAGGCTCGCGTAGCTGGGGGTGAAGGAGGCTCCCATGGCCGTCCCTCTCAGCTGCTTATAGATCTGATCCTAGAAGATGAATATGTTGTGATGCAGGCAGAAATGTAAGAACTCAAGCAGCATCTCACTGTGTTCTGCATACCTTAAGGGACGATTCCTCAAAAAATATGTAATGGTCTTCATTCCATCTTTGTGTGCTATGCTAGTGTACAGGCTAGCTACAGCTATCGTTATCATAAGGAAATCAGATTCCCACATAATCCCCTCAATGTGTTTCAAAAAATCTTTAGTGTCTCTTATGTACGAGGATAGTTCTGACACAAAGGGGAATAAGAAATAGTCAATACATTTGGACATGTTCTCCAGAAGGCCTCCAATAGAGGATATTATTGGTCGTCCCGGTGTATTCAGTCTATTCTTATGCACCTTCGGCAGGTGATAAAATGTCGGTAGTCGGGGATGTGGTATCGATAGGAAACTGTATTCCTCTGTAGAGAGCATTCCTTTTGCTTGCCATTTAGAGATCAGCTGTTCGTAGTTTCCTATGCTGTCCATGTATTCATTAGTCATAATCAGTAAGTAGTTCTCCTGGTTATTCAATTGCTGGTAGGCCTCTTTACAGTAGTTCTCACGCGTCTGCAGCACCACATTACCCCCTTTATCAGAGAGTTTGATCACAATTCCCTCATCCGCTTCGAGGTTCCTCAGTGCCCTTCTTTGCGCGTAAGTGATATTCCATTTATTTTTCGATTTGTCTGTGTGCTCTCTTAATTTCAGGAGATCTTGGTTGACTCTCTTTGAGAAAATATCTATGGCATCAACTGTCATTTGGGGAATGAACCTCGAGGTCGGTCGTAAAGGACTTGATGGTTTCGATTGTGTAATCCCCAGATGGACAATCCGTCCATGTCGTCCACACATTCAGTTTCAGATTGTGTTTCACTGTTGCCTAATTCCTCCAAGACAACTAATAGATCCAGATCATTCCCACTGAGTATATCAGTTCCTGTGGGTGACGCCCCCCTAGTCGTGGTCTTTCCTTTGGAGTCTAGTCCCTTCAATTTGAAAAATGTAAACAATTTCAACTTTCTTACAAATTTATAGACGTCTTACCTGGTTTGTGCATATTCGAAGTTGCTCGCGGGGCAGAAAGAAAGTCCTAGTTTAAGAACTGTTTCCTCCACAGGCGTCAGCACTTTAGGCGTCAAGTTGATAATCATAAGATTCTCTGATTCGACAGCAGTGTTCATTGCCTGAATTTCACATTACGTTTGGGGCGAGTGGTCCTGCCTGTGTTGCTACTTCCTCGATTGCCACCCTCCCCTTCTCGTGACTCTGCACCTTGTTGTTCTGGTTGTCTGTCCTTGCCTCCACTGAGCCACATTTGACGGATCAGGCTGAATTCCTTGTAAAAATGGTGGGGTGCTGGGCCTCTCGCTCCTGCTCCTCCGCCTTCTTCTACCGATTGCTCGGCGTCCGTCACCTCTGATTCCGATATATCCCTTTGTTCCACCACCTTGCGATTCCTGTTGTTCCTCAGGTCTCGTCGAGGTGCATCGAATTTTTTGGCGAATGTGAGGATTCTTCCCTGTTCGTAGTCCCTTGAGTCGCGGTCGAATTTGTGTTGTTTTCGTTGTTTGATCTTCAGTTCATAGTTCTCCAGGCGTTTTTTCATAGAGGCCCTCAATTCATCATGTTTCCCCTTGTCACCCTTACTAGTGATGTTCCTCTCACTTTCCTCAATCTCTTTTACTGCCTTCTCCCGATCACTCCAGGGAATTTTTCACCAAGATCACCAGCATTCCCTTCGAGGAATCTACTGTGTATGCTGCCCACTCCTCCAGAAGCTTTGGGTCAGGATTATCATATGCTGGGACAGTGTAAATGAGCAGTCCTCTAGGCACCCTACTTACATCCATGTAGTGTTGCAGTGAAGTGGCCTCCCACCACTTCCTGATTTCCCTTTCATACAGCCGTTCTAGCTGTAAATATTTATATTTTAGGTCCTGTAGGGGCTGGCTTGGGGTGCCGCCATTTCCATCAGAACGCGCACCTGGTCCCGTTCTGAAAATATCAGAGGCCGCTTCGCTGAACATCAATGGATTTTATGACAGAGATCTGTATTGTGCTTTCCCCCCTCGCTATGCACCACTGTATTGTCCAAATACTACTGCTTGTAGAGAACAAAAACAATGTCAAGGTTAAATCCTTACTGCTACTTGACGCGGTTGCAGGATGGCAGTTTTTGATCCTCTGCGACACGCATTCCTTCACATATAAATATATAGATATATACATAATATACATAAATACATATACATACATACAAATATCCATCTACGTCGGGAGTCCAGTCTCCTGACCTTCCGGAAACTCCTTAAAACTTGGCTGTTCCAAAATTCTGCATAAGCATTTCTGTCTGCTCCGTCCGCTGATGTGAGCGCTGGGATGCCTTAGGGTAGCTACGTGCTTTATAAGTGTTTTTTCATTCATTCATTCATATATATCATGTCTCCCCCAACCCTGCAGGGCAGCTTCAGCTTAGACAGGAACGGAGCATCCCTTTAGAAAACATCAACAAAAAAGTGCAGAAGTCCAATTCCTGAGGCAACCAACATTTTATATAAGAGAAGAGGTAATATCTTGTTCTGTTCCCTGATGCATTTCAGCTTACTGCCTTGATCACAGGTGAGTGGATACACAATTAATGATAATCACTTTCTTTTAAAGTCCCGGCAGCAAGTGACTCAATAGCACATAATGACACACATTTCCCAGAGTGCACCTCAAATGTATTTCTCAAGTCTAAAGTGTATTTTAATTACTGCTGCATAGCGTTTCATTACTGCAGAAAAAATGTAATGTTCAGGTGCAAGTAATCTCCATAAAATAGCCACGTGCATTAAAATTCAGCCCATTGTTCACGATATGGGTTTTAAAATCTCACTCATAGTTCATGCTGCCATAATCCTATAATGTCCCAAGAAAATGAGAGGAATGAGGGATCGCTGAGAAGAGTGATGTCAACCCTTTTCCTGTCCCTTTCTCACTTCCTCACATATGGGTCCAGGAAAATCCTTGTTCAGGTAAAGAGGCGAGCTGGTCAGGCTCCCAGTATTAAATCCAAACACCATATCTCCATAATGGGAGCCCTCAATCCTGCAGGGCGGCTTCAGCTTAGATGGGTTATAGTTATAGTTAGGCTTACATTTCACATGTGCAAAACCACTGAAAGTCATCAGTTATAGTTACCTGGGCTAATTATAACTTACGCCCCTGTAATGCACTGCTTATGACCTCACATATTACATCAGTCATGACATGGTCAGTGACATCACTCATGACATTACTGATGACATCTCAAATGACATCACTGATTATATCATCCAGTGATTTTGACTGTTTTCTAAAAGTTTATAAGTGTTAAACATATATACTAAGGTACTACAAAAGTTAAATTACTATACTTTGCGTAATACTAATGAGTGATACTATTTCTGACATGTATTATGTGAGTTGCTGTGTGACTGTGTATCCGTCTGTGTGAGTGAATGTCCGAGTGGTTGTATAGGTGTGTGAGTAGCTTTGTGGGTGACTGTGTGTGTGTGTGTGAGTACTTGTTTGGGTGAATAAGTGGGTGTGTGAGTAACTCTATGGGTGTGGGAGTGTCGTGTGTTTCCTGCATGGCCCATTGTAGTTTTCCCTATGGTAGCCTGTGTACGTTATAGGCCTCATTTTCTTTTCCCACACATTACTATACAAATACGCTGGCTTTTGTGCCACATTTGAGTTAAACACGGAACCTGCTTATGTTTTTGTGTTCTGTTCTCTTCCTGGGATCTAGTCTGAACAACACAGACAAGATCGAACAACAATGTCCTTTGCTATTCTTTCTGGCCAGGCACTAATACCTAGACATAACACAGCAATGCAGTTATTGTATATGTACACACATGTCTTGTCATATAGATGTGCAAAGAAGCCAAAAACACACACATGGAACAAGAGATCTGAGTCAAGATCACTGCGTCTGCTGAGATATAGAGCACCCATCTGTGTATGCTCAGATACGGGGTCCACCATTAATCCCAGAGATCTTTGCTACATACTAATTTAGTTTCAGCAGCAGGGGAGGGGGTTTAGGCTACCCTGCCCTATGTAATGACAGGGCTTTTCATGGTATACGGTTTATTAACCATGCTATCAGAATTTCTAGTATTCATTTGTTTTTTAATTCTGGCACGAATACTGCATTTCAGAGCACAATAGTTTAAATAAATATTCTACACTTCCTTTGTGTCTCCTATTTATTTTATTGCGGATAAGTACAAGTGAGAGTGTGAAAAGGTGTGTCCTGTTACCGTGATCCCTTAGTGGGTCAAGAGTGTTGTGTTCTGGGGTGCAAATTCACGTGTTTCTCTGGTAAGGTTAGGAGAGCCAATGAGGCACTATAACTAGTGGAACTCTGGCTCATGGATACTGATGCGATATGGTTACTCAGTTCCTACATATAGATGTACTATGGTCCCAAGCATAGTTCTGTTCCTGGGCAGAATCTCTGCAACATGGTGCCACGAATGTTTGGTCAGGTACTTTCTTGCAGGAATCCTGAGTAGTGCTTGTCCTTGTACACAATACCTTTACACCTTTTCCCGGAGAAGTCTGTGGTGTTGGGGATTTCTCCTCCATAGTTTTTAGGGAGCACCTAGTGCTGTCGGATTTTCAAGCTTGACTATTAAAAGGTTGCACCCTGATTGTGCTACACTTTTAATCCTTTTAGGTTTTATTATGGCTTAACTTGTAGCTATTGCTGTTACTTGCCCCTCGGCTGTAACTCAGCATTTAATGACACACAGAGTTCCTAATGTGGGTGCTGCTGTAATTTTTGTAATTGAAGTAGACACAGTGTTCCACTTTGAAGTTTTTTACTGTTGAGTCACATTCCCGGCTGTCGATGCTAATGATAATACATTTCATGAATACACTATACACCTTGCAGTTTCTAATGCCTATGGATCATATGCACTTATGGAAATTCCTCTTACCATCGGGAAGCACCAGACTTGGTTTAATGGCACCCTTCCCACAAGCTTGGCACTGTCCGAATGGGCCCCTTAAGTATTGATGGGGCCACATGGCCGGCACTAGCAGGCTATACCCCGTATGGAGATTTGGCTAATATGAATCTAGTGCAGACTTGCGCTTTATATAATGCTCTTGATGTCTTATGTAGGCACATGACCCAATTCATTGCATGTGCCTTGCTGGCCATGCCAGCTAGGGATTCCCTGCAAGGACAACCTCAAGTGCCTGCAGCTCATGTTATAAGTCCTCTAATTGTTAATAGCTATGGGCAAACGACCCGCAAATCATGAAGAAATACCCTTTTGGATTGCCCAAAAAATAGATCATCTTGAAGCTGTTTTTCCCTTTATGAAACTACAAGACAAGCACAGAATTTTAACTATGTGCTTACCAAATAGCCTGGTTCCCCCACTAGCAGACGGAAATACCTGGGGAACTATTTTTGACACTATTTACACTCGTTGTCATGGCACTCCCTCGATGGCTGTTCTACTGAATGTCCTCAAGCAAATACTGAATGAGAATGGGGCAGGTCCTGCCCTCGATTTGGGGATGAAACTTGTTGGTAATTTTCCCGTTGTCTCTGAAATTATTCTTTCTAATGTAAAAGGTGAAGCAAAGTCTTTGGCTATACACCAGTGACTTGCCGCGTGGCAACTGCCAACCACAACACTAATGTGGATATGTCTTTAGGACGTAAACGTTTGGGAACCAGATCTTCAGTAGCATTGGTTGGCAAGCCTAGTTCCGACAAGGATGCCGCCCACCTGTGAGTTTCCTAAGAAAGCCTGGGATAAATCTAAACCAAAGCAGCAGAAAAGTAGACAACGCAGAGGTTCTCTGCTCCCAGAGTCCTCTGAAAGGTGATACAATTTTAGTGACTGCACAAAAATTAGGACTCCTGATAGGTATCAGATTCCTGATCCCTGTTCTTCTCATTCCTTTCAGGATTTATCTGATCATCAGTATGACAGAGAAGGGTGATCTGACCGCAGACAAGAAGAGTATGTGAAACTGAAAAGGGAGACACAATGCTTGTCTGACGTAAAGATAAAGAAAGAGGATAGACCTCCTCCTTATAAAGGCCTTTTTCAGTAAAAGGAAGTTGCAGCCTTAACAGCTAAATATGCTGCAGATGGAGAGAATCCTCCTCCTGAACAGGAGTTGGGTGGTGACTCTCCTCAACAGCTCGCAGAAGTCACCATAGTATGCCAGAATCTCCACCAATTCCTGGTAGCAAAAGCAACTGAACTTGAGAAAAACCTCCCACTTGACCTCTATTTCTTTACACTCGGGCAATATCTGCTCCAACCGGGCTATCACAAAAAAAATGTGATATTTCCATTACACCTTCCTGATTTAAGATCCCTGCATGCACATTATAAAGTCACAATTAATTTAAACTGATGGTGCTATTCAACTAAGGGCTCAAAAGTCCCAATAAGCAAGTGTAGGAATGTAGGCTTTGGATTGATAGGCTGAATACAATTCAGATGTCCACTGGCCTCACTAATGTAAGTATTATAATTGATACATTTAACAATGAGCAACCTGAGATTTCCTTATCATGCCAAAAGCTATGTTAATTATTGGGCCACGCGAGGAGCATCTGACAGATATATTTTTTATGGTCTGACCAGTATCGAATATCGATAGGAAAATAACCAGTAATGATGCACACATCCTTAAGTCAAGATCTTACTTTAAATCTTTGAGCTGAATAGATAGAGTCTGTCAAAAATGCATATAGATTAAACAGAGGTAATAAGCTGTTTATCGTATGTTGTCTAGATTGATGTACAGCCCCCGTCATCTAGACTGTTTATCTATAAAACGATAGCATAGTAACACTCCTCTATCTGTATAAAAGTTATAAGGAAATGCCCCGTATTATAAATTTCTCAGCGCATAGCGTGTTACTAACATATCACTCACCTCAATTTCTTTACTCTGAAACGCCGCCTGTTTCCATCACCGCTCTGCTAGCAAGGAGGATTGGCAAGAAATGCCATTTGTTTTATAGTCTTCCTGTTTGAATAGCGAACATCGAGAGCATTTCATTTTGACGTTTGCGTGATAACGTTAATTAAAGGCGGAACAGAACGATTACATACGTACTGGTTTTGGCGGCTAACATGAGTGCCATGTTGGTAGTTTTGTCTTTACGGATTTAAAAGAGGAATATTCACAAGAATTCCTACTTTTGTATCTCAAAATGTCACTGTATAAATGTGATGTGGTGCATAGGAAATTGTGCATTCGCTTAAATAAAACCATAGGTTTAGTTGTCAAAATCAAATCTGAATGTAGGAAAAAAAATTAAGCATTAGTAATTCCCTCCAATTGTATGTTTTTAATTCAGAATTGTTACCAAAGATAACCATATATGAATTGCTCCCTTGACAACAAGCGCAGTACATGAACTATGTACAATGTACTAGAGGGGGGGTACTCTCTCAAAGACTACATTATACTGAGATGCAACAAATCCTACTCTTTCGTATATGTTGGTCGAAAGAGACTGGGTGGTACAAAGATATTATAAGATGGTACCAGATGCCCTGATTCTATTAGTGTCATTGTGGCTATCTTTTTTCCTAAGGTCTATACACATGCATGAACCTTTTTTACTTTACCTTGTATTCTTCTCTTCTAACTTTTTTAGGTCTGATTTTGGAATTTAATTTAGTCTTTTCTCCTTTCTTTTGAAATTGGTGAAGGGTTCAATCAATGTTCTAGTTTTATGCGATATGGGCTATCGAAACATGTCCTTTGAAACCTTAGGTACCCCTACGTATAGATGGTTTGTGTTTCCAAGAAGAAGATCCTGAAGAAGGTGGTCCACATAGTTTCTTCCACCGAAACGCGCGTCGACCACGTTACATGCGCCCAGCCCATGATAGGGTCAGGAAGACCGAGAAACGTCTTTTCTTCTGACCGAATTGTGTATGTGTATGTGGGTTGTTTGTAGTTTGAATGGTGTGATTGTGAAGATGTATAAGCTGTTGCTGATCTAATTTTTTGACAATGAGTAGATAGGGGTTCAGTGTTGCCAAATATATGTTATTGTTTCACATTACAGTATGTTTCAAGACATGTGATAAAAAAGTTAAAAGAAAGATAATATAATAAAAGTTAAAAAAAATTATGTGGTTGGAAAATGTATGTTTTTAAAAAGAAATGTTATACCTTTTTGATATAATAAAAGAAATAAGTACAAACCTTAAATAAAAGGAAGGTGTAATGGAAATATCACATGTTTGAGATGTTTTTTTTGTGATAGCCCGGTTGGAGCAGATATTGCCCAAGTGTAAAGAATTAGAGGTCAAGTGAGAGGTTTTCTCAAGTTTAGTATTGTGCTTTTTTTCCCCCCTTTTCTCCCAGACCTTACTTTCCGTCAGAGGGGGGTCCCTTATTTAGTTGAGCAAAAGCAACTGAAACATTCAGTACAGCTGAAACCGCGGACACCTGTGTAGCCCCCCAGGACTGACTATATGACTTGGATATTCAAATTGAAGGTGACGTCAAATTCACCAATTAAAGCCATATTTTGGGAACATTTAAACTACATCTAATGTCATTCTCTTGGTGGAAGTCAACTCCCTTCTTTCTCACACCTTGTCCTTGATGAAGTCAAACAAGCTTATGCATCTGAATGGGCCCTTGCATAGGCCCCCGCACTTTATCATAATCATAGTGGTTGGGATAAGGAGTTTTTTTTTTTGCTCTACCAGTACATAATTCAAAGCAATATTAGTCAACAATAAATACAATGAAAATTAATATATATTTTATATATTTTATAGCCTAGTATATCCGGGGTAAGTTAAAGAGGTAAAAATGACAAAAAAAACTTCTCAACAAATAACTGACAGCAAAGAGTGTAAAAGAATAAATACAATAAATACAGCTGCTTTTAGAGATGAGCAAATAAGAGTTCATGAAGTGCCTTAAAAGCATAGTGTGAAAAGGATAGCTAAGCAGCATTATCAAGACGTTCAATATAACCCTAACTTTTCAAACAAAAAAACGTCCCCAAAGTTTTTCAAACTTCTTCACCCCAGCCCATTTTGTATTGCGTATAATTGCTCATTGTTTCTAATTAGCCTCATTTTTCGCAGCCAGTCCCCCATTGTGGGGACCAACTGACTTCGCCATTTTTGGAGTAGAATAGCTGTTGCTATGTATAATAACTTTATCCATTTATTAGTTAGGCCGAGAGCGGGATCATACCCTAAACATTTCAACCAGATGGTTGAGGCTAAACTGACCTGTCATTCAGACTCCAGAAACTGGAATATTTCATTCCAGAATCCCTGACTAGGTGAACAGTGACCAATTACATGCAATCTATTGACGACAGACTCATCTGAGCATCGAAACAGTGGCCCGGAAGACTGGGGTTGATTTGTGTTAAAACAATGCAGGGTTCTAAATAGCAACCATTTGCTAAAAAATAGCATTCAACGCCAATTAGCCCCTCTCAACACACTAAAATTCAATATATTAACTTCCTCCCACATCTTATTTGTCAATTCCAAACCTTCATATTTTCCCCATTTTTTAATTGCTTTTTGGGTAAGGTCAGAACCTTTAATAGAGGTAAGCAGTCTTTTCCTTTCCCCTGGACTTTCATATCAACTGACCTCAACTAATGCGGAAACCACCTTTCTGCTGCAAATAACCTGGCATAGATCTAAGTTCCTGAAGATTTTATTCAGCATTCTAAACGAACCCAGAAGCAGAAAATCGCCTTGAACTAACTTATGAATTTCCGCAATATTTAGCCATCTTTCCCCCCAAGAGAAAGTCTGATAGTTTCCTAAACCCCACTTTAATCAATTTTTGGACAATTTCATGTGCAAGATTGGCACTGGGTGCAGTGACTAATTCGGACAGAGTTGTCACTGCATTGATATAGGAAATGGAATATATCCTCTAGAGATCCCCACGCTTCCGAAGAAACCACTTCAGACTCTTATAGCAAACCTTTTTAGGTGACTTTACGGACTTTAACACATCCCCTATATGATACACTTTAAAGATCAGCTGCAGAAAATAATTCATAAAAATACCCCTGTGAACCTTTGTATTAAACCTGGACATATACTGTACAAAATAAGCAAAATAGTAATCCTTGAGATTAGGAAGCCCCAACCCTCCATCTTCGTATAAAGTGCTTAATGCTACTCTGGCGATATTTTTTTGCCAGATAAACGATGTAAACATAGAGTCTACTGTTTTCAAAAAAGGCAACAGTTAAAACAAATGGAATAGCCAAAAACAGAAAATTAAATATTGGAAGAATCGACAATTTAATCAGGGAAACTTTTCCTAGAATAGCTAGCGGGAGAGAATTCCACAGTGAAAATAAATCTTGTACTTTTATAAGTAGAGGGGAACAGTTGAGATCATATAGATCCTCAATCTGTGATGAAAACCTGAAACCCAGATAACGTTTCAGCTGCAAGTTTACGAACAAGGCAATATCGGGGTGCAGAACATCCGAATTACACCAGCACAATATTATTTTCGTTTTCTTTTTATTAATTCTATAGCCTCCTAATTTCTCATATTGTGAAAAAATCTCGAATGCCTTTTCCTGGGCATCCTTACTACTATCCAAAATTAACATATTATCATCGGCATGTTGCTGTTTTCTCTGATCGCTATAGCTAATGGCTCAATAAAGAAGGCAAATAAAATGGGGACTATCGGGCAGCCCAGCCGGGATCAACGCAAAACTTGTATTTTCCCGACTTCTATTGCGTTAATGATAATACTGGCTTCTGCATTGAAATACATCTTTTGTATCAAACCCGTGCTTTGAGGGGAATACCTAATCTGGACAAAATACTAAATAGAGTTTCCCAGACCATGAGGTTGAATGCTTTCTCTGCATCTAGCAGAAGCACCAAAGCTGGTATATCATTACCTGCAAAATAATCCAAGGCTTCCGCCAGGTAATGTGTATTTGTCCCTAACTGTCACTCGGCTATAAAACCATTTTGAAATTAATGGATTAACCCTGAAGCCAAAAATCTATTAGCTAATAACTTTGTAATGATTTTATAATCAGTGTTTAATAATGTAATTGGGCGATAAAAGTTTGGATCCGCAGCATCCTTACCCTTCTTTAAGAAGCTCACTGTTTCCCCTTAAAAAAAGAAGGTGGTTAGGACCCCTTGTAACATTGTATTGGCGACCAGTAAAAAATAGTCAGCTAAAACATCGACAAAGGATCTAAAAAATCCGCTGGTAATCCATCCAGCCCACAGGCCTTACAATTTGGGAGATTCATAATAACCTCAATCAGTTCTTCTCTAGAGAAGGATCGAAAGACATTGACCCCCTCTTCTCTAGTTAGCATTGAAATATTACAATCCTCTAAAAACCTTCCCAGAGAGTCTATGTCTACCAACTAATTTTGTGTGTAGATCCATTTGTAGTGATCTAGCATGATTTCCCCCACCTTCTCCGGTTCCCTCCTCCTAATTCCAGGAACTGGACATTTCAGGGCATCTATCCTATTGTTGGCAGCTTGTTCATGTGTCTGTCAGGCTAAAAATCTCCCACTAAAATTGCTCTCCTCATAAACACTTTGCATATAGGCTCAACTTAAAACTTCACATTTTGTATAATATGCCTCACTCATTGCCTCCCTAGCATCATCAAATTCTATTTTATTAGACTTAGATTAATTTCTCAGAAATCTATTATAGCTTTGCTGCACGTTTTGTTCTAAAATGTGCTTTTGTATTATAGCTTTTTTTCTGTTTACTGCTTCCTTACCTATCACCCTCCCTCTGATAAATGCTTTCAGAGCGTCTTACACTATACTTGGTGGACCTGTCCCATGGTTAATTGTCAAAAATCCTTTATGTCCTCTTTACAAATTTGCACCCACCCTTCCTACTATAGGTATTGTTTACTAAAAACCCAGCATCTAGGACGGATCAAGGGTTTTCCCACAACTATCTCAAGACTGACCATTGCATGGTCTGAGAAACCATTAGGTTAAATGCGTTGCATTCTAAAGGTCAGGGATTTTGAAATTTTTAAAAATCTATGTGCAAAGAGCTGCGGAATCTCTCTGAAAAACAAGTGTATGTAATTTTTGTAAGGAAAGCCGCCCTCCAAGGATCAATCAATTCAAGTGGTTTCTGATAATTTCGAATGACTTCAAAAGTTTTTGTTTTTTCAGCTTTTTTAAATGAAAATAAGAGTTAATTTCTGGATTCTGCACACATTAAAATCCCCCTCGATTGTTACTTTGCCTGAATTTTTGTAATAATGACTGAAACAATTCCTCATAGGGCATAGCATTATCTTTGACTGTGGCATAAAGGCTGACAAATGTGAAATGTCTTGACCACACCAGGCAGCTCATCCAGCACCAACGACTGCTTTTATCACTAGCACTATTTACTACTCCGGCCTCCAGCCCCTTTGCCAGAAAAATAGCGGTACTCCGATTGGCTGCCTGAGCAGAAGAAAACACTCTATATGCTGCCCAGTTTTTAAACATTGTATATACAGAGAACTTTACAACTGGAATGTGGGTCTCCTGGACTAAAATCACTGCTGGGTTGTCGGCTAAAATCCAAGTTTCTATTGCCTGTAATTTCTTATTATTATTAAGACCATTGGCATTGAAGGAGGCTACCTTCAAAATATTATTTATTGTCAAATTGCTTTTCCTGGATAACCCTTACGTAAAACAATTATACTTTTACTAACCCCTATCTAGCACATATAAATCTGGTTTACAAAAACTTTAAAGCTGCACTTTCCCACCTGTCAACCCTTAAGCCCCAGCCCTGTCCTGCCAAAGGCTAATGAAAAAATTGACTTGATGGTTGGTCCTCTCTGTATGTAGGATCAACATTCTACTCCTCTACCCTTGGTGCATGAACTATTCAGCTGCAAATTTGGATCCTTTTTTAACAAGCTTTTCCCCTACACCTCCACCAAACTACCCACCTGAAAACCCCCTGCACACCCCTCTCCCCTAAGCTGCAGTGAGTGGTTTGCCATCTCACTCACACCTGAGATGCTTACCCTTCCCCAAAAAGCTGGCACCATGACCTTGTGTCAAGATCTATTGGCCTACCCCCTCCATCTCTTCCCCCATCAGGACGCTAAAGAAAGAGAAAAAAAAATAACCCAAAGAACACACAGTGCATGGAAACATAATACCAGGCTGAAATCACTGAACTTAAGGCTTATTAGAGATTTGCTGTAGCAACTCCTGCGCTTCAAGAACATCACAAAAGATATGAAATTCCCCTTTTACCAGCACTTTCAATTTAGATTGCTGTGCAATCATTGCGTGTGCCCCCTGTGCCCCCAGCCGAATGTGACATGTACGGGAATATACGGCATAATGGGACTTCTGGTGAATTAAACTGTCGCTGCTTAATGGATTTGGATAATATTTGTTCTTTTACATGATAATCTTCGAAGTAAAGCAATATTGTACGAGTACATTTTGAGTTTGAAGGTTGGCGTGCAAGCACGCAATGGGCTCTCATAAGTGTTAAATCACCGGGCATATTCAGGAAGAACATGTTTTCTAATAATGGAGTCCATCATTTGGAGTGTCTGCTGTCCTTCGAGTTCCTCCGGGACCCCTACAATACGAAGATTGGTACGCCGGGACAGATTTTCCAACTCCTCTAGCTTACATTCCATTGAAGAATTTTGCTTTTGAAATGTGGCCACCTTATCCTTCATTGTAGCGACCTGGTCCTCTAACTGTGCGATTCTTTTTTTTAAATATCTTTTTATTAAACAAATACTTAGTACACATTGCACTTTAGTTACAATCCAAATTTCCACAGGGCATCTTGACAACGCTAAGCAATACACAGCATACCAATAGAGTACATGTCTATTTCCCGCCCACTCTCCCTTCCTAGCATTCCCTTCTATGTTGGCTAATTCTGTCCCCCCCGTGCTCAGCCATTACTATATTTTTCCCACATGTTCCAGACCTTTTCCCATTTTTTGGGAATGTGAGATTCTTGCTCTGCTGCTGGGATCTGGGTCATAGTGTCTTCTATTTTTGAAACGGGCGTGTATGGCTGCTATCTCTGTGGTTTGCGAGGCTATAAGATCCCTTATTTCCACCAAAATTAGATTAAGCACGCTCTTGGTGTCCCACTGCCTAATGAGTGGTGCACCCCCTGGGGAAACCCCTCATGAGGCAGATCTGTGCCAGACGCAATTTGTCCTGCTTGCAACTTTTCCTTTCCAGTGGTTGCCTGCTCAACAGTTCCTGGTGGAGACGGCCCTAGAGACATCTGTGTGAGAGGTAATAGTGTATTGTAGTCATTACCAGAAGGAGCATAAGCTATTGCAAGTGGAGATTGTGGAGCAACAAAGTTCTCCAAAACATCTATCCCAGAACTCATACCAGGTTTTACCTTAATAAATAATGGGTATTCCTTAAATTCCTTAGGTTTTACAACACCACTTCCTGTCTGCTGATAGTCCTTATTAGATTTTTCACAGCAATCTGGTTAGGTGAGAATACCCCTATTACTGAGACATTAACAACAGGGTTGTAACTTATATCTAATTCCTTTGGCTCTTTCTCCTGACAGTATTCCTGACAGTGTTCTAAGGCCATCGCGCTTGCTTCCTGATTTTCGACATTCATGGGCATTGCAAGATCCTTCCGCGAGGAAGCAGTGCGATTTGCCCGAGCTGTTGCCTGTCCCACTCGTTTTTTCACCCTTTGAGTGAGAGCAGATGAATCCAAATGGGTTGAAGCACCGGCATTTTTTGAGTGATTTTGCAATTTAATGCAGTGTGAACTCAAGACTCTATTAATTCTGCTTTTGTTTCTACCCCTTCTCTTCCTCTTTGGGGGTGTTATTACTGTCTCCGGGTTTTATATAATAATTATCACTTAAGCCACAGATGTCATGTAAAACGGAAAAAAGATGTCATGTGATACTGATAACCTCCCCTCTTGAATCCCTTAGTGACCCTCTACCTGGTAGCGCCTAAGCACTTTGCCAAACCAGCAGCACAGTACGTGCACTTACCCCCTGGTGAGAAACCTGGTGGTTACTGCAGTAGAGAGATGCCATTTCTAACTGACTCACAGCCAGCTCATTGCCTATCTTGGAAGAGGGAGGGGCGGGAGAATCTCCTAGGACATGTCCTGGTGTGCCCAGCATCTTTTACTTATTCTGCCGCAACGCCCATTTAGGCATTTAAACAGTCATACACGTACATTGGCAGTACAAAATACCCATAGCATTGCGCTTATAATAATGTAGTTCGCAAAAAATATAAAATCACTTTGGATATTTCTAATGTTTTTTTCAGTCACAATTTGGCTCCTTAGAGCCATGACTGGTCTGCTTTTAGTGCATTAGGATTCCAGATGTGCTACTCCTGACTTCCTATGGGTATAAGAACAGCCAGGGAGTTTTTGCAGCAAGAACTATATAGATTCCTAATGAAATTGACTCTGATGCTCTGTCTTATGTACATGATATCTACTTGACTGAGGACAAGTCCAATGCCCATTTAGCAAGAGTGAATCGCATAATATTGCAATTTGAGAACGTAGGTTACAAATTCAACTTCAAAAAATTTTACATAACTTTCCTCTGTGTCCTTTTCTTAGGATATGAACTTTCGCATGAGGGGAAAAGTCTTGCCTTTCATTTTCTGGCAAAGTGTGCTCAATTGCAGCCTCCAAGTACACTTAAAAAATTGCAGTCTCTTCTGGGACTTTTGATTTTTGCAGGACTTAAATACCTGATTATGCCCAATGTATGCCTTAATATGCCCAGATTTTTCTGCTTTCTATTGGATGTCAGAACATACTTACACACTCAGATCTTTACAGTCAACTTGCATGAAACACGCCGTTTACATACACGTCTCAACACTATGAATTTAGTCATCTGAATTTTACTGGGTGCAATTGGGTTTAGATTTGTCACATTCAACGAAGGTGAGACAGTATCCATTGCTTATAAATCGCATTTATATTCGCCTGCGGAAATGCGTTTTGCTTCTACTGAAATTTGTTTAACTGCTGTACAAATGTCCATCCTACTAGAATAGCCACTTGCTCTATGCAAACGCATTATTGTTGTTTCTCCTATGCCTGCCTTAGAAGTTGTCATGACAGCCAGCTTTCCTAATGCAAAAGTACTCCTCTCTCGGATACAATGGTCAACTTTTCTTGCACTTGAATGTACAGATCCTAAATTCGCAACACTTATTGGGTGTGATTCATATTCTTTTTTCCACAGTCCTTTAATGACACTTTACATTTTTGGAGACAAAATGACTTCAGAGATTAAAGGCTAGCACAATCCAGCACAAGCTGCTTTGGGTTAAAGTGGCAAATCTTAGGGATACTTTGCTATAAACCCATGTTATACATACATTGAACCATCAATGTGTGGGAGCATATGCCATAGGGAATTCTCTGGCTGATGAAGGGGCCAAATC
Organism: Calotriton arnoldi; assembly: GCA_963921515.1. Taxonomy (NCBI): domain Eukaryota; kingdom Metazoa; phylum Chordata; class Amphibia; order Caudata; family Salamandridae; genus Calotriton; species Calotriton arnoldi. The sequence goes on along the minus strand of CAWUFW010016958.1, from coordinate 257,537 downwards.
TGTAGTAGCCACATCTAAAATTGCAGTGATGATGCGCTCTAAGACTCGTGGCAACAATTCTATATTGGTTGCCATAAAAGCTTTGAAGAGCGGCACCCCTTTAGTGAATGGCTTTCCTTCTAAATATCTTTATCATTTGAATGACCAGAATGTTCCTTTTGCTACCATGGAGGTGATCGCATGATTCCCAGTGATTACCCCAGACATGATTTAAATGTTGCCATATATGAAGGTATAGCTTCTGCTCATGCCAGTGTGGCTGCCACCATTTTGTTCTTACAGCAAAGATATTGGTGGCAGGGTTTGTACCAACAAACCAGAAACTATAAGTCTCATGAGGGGTGATTGAATAGGGCTCAGGCGCTCACTTAAAGATCCCACACAGCATTCAGCCAGATGCCAATATGATTGCAGTGCTACAAGAGGTAGGGAGATTCACCCAACTCCCCAATTTGAATGATCAAAGACCACTGTATATATCACCTTCCAGCCCCCAGCACACTCTGCATTCAATGTTAAAGTGCACAAAGATATATTCAAAATCAGAATCTGTATTATAGTGATATTTTAATTCTCCCTGCCAGCCTCTTCTTTTCTTTTTAGCCTTAAAGACAACACGTATTTTGTCATTTAATGGATGTACCCCACAACTTCCTCAGGGCTGTACGAACAAAACAGTGTAAGTCCTAGGATTGTGCCTTAATGCTGGTTGTAATTCCGTCCCGGATAAAATCATCAGTCTAATGCTCCTAGTTGTTACCAATAAATATGGTCATACGTCGCAATCCCATATGTTGTAGATTCATCCAAAAATAAGTGTCAATAGTTGTCTCTTCAATCCAGAGATGACCTCTTTAATATCTGTTGGTACAGTCAAGAGATATTTGTTATTTTCCACAGTATGAGCGAGTACGGGTGAATCCCGGAGTTCTGCCAAAACATGAGTCTCAGATTGGGTCTGTGAGTGGGTGCGTGAGTGTCTAAGTGGGTCTGTGAGTGGGTACCTGAGTGTCTGAGTGGGTCTGTGAATGGGTCATGAGGTTTCTGAGTGGATCTGTGAGGGAGTACACGAGTCTCTGAGTGGGTCTGTGAGTGTCTGAGTATCTCTATGAGTGGGTGCGTGACTTTCAGTTGGTGTATGAATGGATGCTTGATTCTCTGAGTGGGTCTGTAAGTGGGTGCATGAGTCTCTGAGTAGGTCTGTGAGTGGGTATATGATTCTCTGAGTGGGTCTGTGAGTGGGTGCATGAGTCTCTGAGTAGGTCTTTGAGTGGGTACATAAGTGTCTGTATGCTTCTGTGAGGGGATGCATGAGTCTGCAAGTTTTTCTGCCCTTTGTTTTGCCTTTCCTGCTCATGTTCTACCTCTGTTTTGCCTTTCCTGCTTGTTTTCCTGCCCTCTGTTGTGCCCTCTTCTGCTCTCTTTTGCCTATCCTGCTCATTTTTCTGCCCTCTGTTTTGCCTTTCCTGCTCATTTTTCTACTCTCCGTTTTAGCCTTTTCTGCTTGTTTTTCTGCACTCTGTTTTCGCAGTGGAGGGAGGGCAGTGTGATCCTTCTCCCTGGGTCAGTTTCCACACCTGTGACCATATCCCCCAAGTCCCGGTCTTAATTGAATGGGGGAGGAAGCTGTGTGTCCCCCATCTCCGGGCCGATTCAGTCCCTGGCACCCGATGCCTCTGGGCCAGGCTTTAACTGGATGGGGGAGAGAGACATGCAGTCTCCAATCCCAGGGGTGATATTGCTATTGAAAACAGGGAGCTTCTGGAAATGCAGCTCCATGTGTGCAGAGCAAAAATGTCATCTCTTTCCCTTCCCGCATGTCTGCAGACAGTGAAAGAGATGGAATCTCCGCTTCCAGTGGGTGGCAGCACTTTGATCGTTCCTGCCTGCTGGAACTGGAGTGTTTGCTTTTGCTTGGTGGGAGCTGTCACAGCTCGCACCAAGATTAGTTAATAGTGATGTCATGGGGTGGGCACCCCGGGACATAGCAGGAGCCAGCCTCCTGTACTTTTCAGGGCCAGGTCCAGGGAGGTGGTGGTTCCCAGGGTCCTATGTGGCCTGGGACCATGGTTAAGCAGCCCCTCTCTTATTGTTTTATAAAATATTTGGCCCCAGGGAGGTTATGATCCCCAGGGGCCAGGGAGGTCCTCTGGGCCACACTGTTAGGTGCCATTTAGCCATGAGTAGGTTGTGGTCCCTGGGTCTCAGGGGGTCCAATGTTTCTTTAGACCCCTGGAGGTGGTGGCCCATGGGGCTGATAGAGCCTCAGGAGGTGGGCCTGTGTGCCTCCCTCCTTTGTTATAAATAAAGCCCTGGGGAAATAGTGGTCCCTGGGGCTCCAAGGGCCCCAGGAGGAGGGCCTGTCACCCCCTTTTTTTTACAATGCCCCCAGGACCTGGCCCAACCAGGGGCTTTGTAAAAAACACAAGCGGGAGCCCGCACTTTTTTAAAAAAAAGTCACAAATCTGTTGTGATTTTTGGCAAAATAAAAAAAAAAGTTTTTGGGCCTTGGAGGGGTCCCTCTGGGACCCCATAACCAGAGCTAAGGGCTGAGGTTATTCCTACCCTGCCCCCTTTTCTTAATTTTTTTATATTTTTTCTGCGACTCAGCTTCTTGTTTGTCAGCCAATCAGATCTCAGGATTAGATCTGGACTGGTTCGTGGAACCTTTGCGTCCCTATATATTGAAATGTGTTTTTCCATTAATGTATCCCAAACTACTGATTGGATTTACACCAATTTACAAAAAGAGACCAGCTGCTACTTGTCTGCCAAATTTGGTGGAATTCCGTTCAGTGGTTCGGGCTGTGGTTGTGTCCAAAATTCCTATGGGAATTAATGTGGAAAATGCAAATTTTTTGACCCCATGCTTGATGGATCATCACAAAACTTTCCATGCACCACAAAAATCACTGGCACACCTTTTTGGGAACATTTTGTGAAGATTTGTTAAATGGCGCCGAAGATATAGGCAAGTCATATATATAAAATTTACTGGAAAAAAACAAAGGTTACAGGGACGTTATAGTTCAGCTGACATTTTTACTCATACAAAACCACATAAAATCATCAGTTATAGCTACCTCAGCTAACTATAACTCAAGCCCCTGCAATTCACTGCTTATGACCTCACAGTTGTTTTGTCACATCACAATCACATTATACACCTGACTACAACTTGAAAAAGCCTTAGGCGTGTATGCCTCCGTTTGCTTTGGATTCAGTGATTCCGATTCAATAACAATCACCTCTGAGCTTTGGATTTTCTTGGAAAATAAAGACCCTACTACCACATTGCATGCAAAATTATTCTTTCAAGTAAGTGCCTGAAAGAGTGGTTGTATGGTTGTTGTCAGTGGATGTGTACATGAAGTATAGAAGAGTGAGTGGGAATGTGAGAGACTGTAAACATGAGTAAGCTTGTGTATGGGTGAGCGACTGATGTCTTAGTGGGTATATGAGTAAGTGAGTAGGTGTGTGAGTATGTGTGTGACTCAGTGAGTGTCTGTATAAGTGGCTGCAATGGAGAATGAGTGGGTGAAGGAGTGGGTGTATGTGGGATTGTTCCAGTGTGTCAGTTGCTGTAAATGTTGAATGAGATGCTGCATAACAGACTGTATGGGTGAGTGGACAGGTATGTAAGTGTCTCTATGGGTAAGCGAGAGGGAATATGAGTGGATGTATTAGTATTGAATGGGTGTGTAAGTGGATATATGGGTGACTGAGTGGCTGCATGAGTGGCTGTATGGTGAGTGAATGGCTATATAAGTGGCTGTATAGGTGAGTGCATGTGAGAGAGATTATATGAGACAGTGCATGCTTGTGTCAGTGACTGTAGTGGTTAGTGAGTACATGTGTTAGTATATGTATGAGTAAGTTAGTTGGTGTGTGAAAAACTGTATGAGTGAGTCTGCAGCTGTGTGAGTGACTGTATGGGTAAGTGAATAGCTGTGTCAGTCCATGTATGAGTTAGTGAATCAGTGTGTGAGTAGTTGTATGGGTGTATGAGTGAGTGTATAAATGTCTATGTGCATAACTAGATGTCTGAGTGTCTATATAGGTGAGTGAGTATGTGCATCAGTGGTTATATATGTGACTTACTGGTTTCGTTAGTGGCTGTATGGCTGAGCTGATGTGTGAGTGCTTCTATAGATCAGTAAGTAGGTGTGTAATGGTTTGCATGGGTCTGTGAATGTGTAAATGAGTGGTTTTGGTTGTATGAGATCTCGTATTAGGGATGTAAGTGAATGTGAGTGGTTCTGTGGATGATGTCATCAGTGATATCATTTAAGATGTAATCATGGATGTCATTTGAGGTGTCATCAGTGATGGCATGATTGATGTCACTGACCATGTCATGAGTGATGTAATATATGAGGTCATAAACAGTGCATTGCTAGGGCGTGTGTTATAGTTAGCTGAGGTAACTATAACTGATGAATTTCTATGGTTTCATATGAGTGAAATGTCAGCCTAACTATAACATCCCTGCAACCTTTCTTTTTAAGTGAATTTCAAAGGTTTTTAAAATGTATTTCCTTACTAGAACTTCCGTTTAATTCTTACTTGTTTTGAGCAAATTTCAACCATTTATAAAATTTACATTTTCTAAGTCTAACCTGTTCAAATTTATTTTCTGCGAGTTGAGTATTGTATCTGATTAAATACTGGCACTATATTTATTGAAGACCAGCCGACTGTTTTGCACAACACATCTATGCAACTTGACTAATTGTAATGGGTAATTACTAAGTGCTACCCCACTCATTTATTTTATAGTATATCTCAAACAGGACAATGTTGTAGAGAACACTAACAAAACATGTCCAATGGTTTTGTCTGTGAAAGTGTGCTATTGCCATTGTTGTTCAAGTGTCTTTACCTAATAGCTGTACAAAATTGTACTGCAATGAAAACACACTTGCTGAGTTCTTATTTGCAGAAGTAAGTGCTTGTTTGTGTGGTGCAGATGTGACTGTATTCCCAGGCACGAAGAACTCCTAACTAAACATTTTAAGAAACATGCTGAAAGAGTCTTTTAGAAAGGTATCAATTGTTTTTTGTTTCAGTCGACTGATAACTGAGTTTTTTTCTAATATTTATTTTTATAGTTGCAACATCTTCGCCATTCCCGCAACGACGACGACGCAAACAGTGCATGTTTTTTTAAGAAACTCTGAACACATATACAGACTTATTTTAATTGATACTTGACACTAGTTGTTTAGTGATCTCTTCAAAGTTGTCTGTCTATAATGATTTTTCAACAAAACCACTTTTACTTAGTGTTGCCCATTCTCGCGGTGACACCGGAAGTCACTGTGACATCTGTAATCATGAATAGCGTGTGTTTTTCATACACTCTGAAACACATATATAGACATATTTAGTTGTTTAGCAATATACTCTTTAAAGTTGTCATTCTGTTATGATTTTTTAATAAAACCCCTTTTACTGGGTCTTTCCCATTGTCGTGGCGATGCTGGAAGTTGCAATGATGCCGCTAATTGCGAAGAGCGCGTGTTTTTCAGAAACTCTGAAACAGATATATACATATATTCTGAACAAGTTTCACTATAGCTGTTCACTACCATAGTCTTGAACTGCTGCATGGATGATTGAATGAGTGCATGAGTGGTGCATGTATGTTAGAGTGAGTGTGTGAGTGGTGCATGCATGATTGCGTGAGTGGTGTATCGATGATTGAATGTGTGCATGAGTGCTGCATGGATGATTAAATGAGAGCATGAGTGGTGCATGGATGTTTCAATAAGTGCATGAAAGGTCTATGAATGATTTAATAACTGGTTCATGGATGTTAGAATGAGTACATGAGTGCTGCATGGATGATTGAATGATTGCATGAGTGGTTGATAGATGATTGAATGAGTGCTGTATGGATTATTGAATGAATGGATGAGTGGCATATGGGTAATTGAATGAGTGCATGAGAGGTGCATGGATGACTGAATGAGTATACGAGTAGTGCAAGGAAGATTAAATATGTGCATGATTGGTCTATATACGATTGAATGAGTGCATGAGGGGTAAAGAGAAGTTAGAATGTATATATTAGTGGTACATGGGTGATTGAATGAGTGCATAATAGGTGTATGGATGTTAAAATGAGTGCATGAGTGATGTATTGCTGGATCAGTAAGTGGTGCATGGATGTTAGAATAAGTGCATGTGTTGCTTATGGATGGTTAAATCAGTGCATGAGTGGTGCATGCTTTTTAGAATGAGTGCATGAGTGGTTTATGGATGATTGAATGAGTGCATGAGTAGTGCATGGATGTTAGAATGACTGCATGAGAGGTGCAAGGATGATTGAATGAGTGCACTAGTGATGTATGGATAATTTAATGAGTGCATAAGTGGTACATAGGTGATTGAATGAATCCATGAGTGGTGTATGGATGATTGAATGAGGGCATCAGTGGTCAATGGATGATTAAAAGAGTGCATGAGTGGTGCATTGATGTTAGAATGAGTGCTCAAGAGGTGCATGGAGGATTGAATGAATGAATGAGGGGTGTATGGATCCTTGAATCAGTGCATGAGTGGCACATGGGTGCTTGCATGAGTGGTGTATGGCTGTTAGAATGAGTGCATTAGTAGTGTATGGATGATTGAATGTGTGTATGAGTGCTGCATGGATGACTGACTGAGTGCATGAGTAGTGCATGGATGTTACAATGAGTGCATGAGATATGCATGAATGATTGCATGAGTGGTGCATGTATGTTATAATGAGTGCATGAGAGGTGTATTGATGATTGAATGACTGCATAAGTAGTGTATGGATGATTGCATGAGTGGTGCATGGATGTTTTAATAAGTGCATGAAAGGTGTTCGAATGATTGAATGAGTGTTGCATGGATGTAAGAATGAGTACATGAGTGCTGTATGATTGTTAACAATGAATACCTGAGTAGTGCTTGGACGATTGAATGAGTTCATGAGTGGTGGATGGATGATTAAATGAGTGCATGAGTGGTGTATGAATGATTGAATTAGTGCATGAATGCTGTATGGATGATTGAATGAGTGTATGAGTTGTGTATGTATGTTAGAATGAGTGTATGAGTGGTACACACATGAGTGCATGAGTGGTGTATGAATGACTAAATGAGTGCATGCCTGCTGCTTGCATGATTGAATGACTGCATGAGTGGTACATGTATGCTAGACTGAGTGTGTGAATGGCGCATGCATGATTGCTTGAATGCATGGTAGTGTATTGATGATTGGAAGAGTCCATGAGTGCTGCATGAATGATTGACTGAGTGCATGAGTGGTGCATAGATGTTAGAAGGAGTACATGAGTAGCGATAGAACATATGAATGAGTGCATGAGTGCTGTACGGATGATTGAATGAGTTGATGAGTAGTATATGGGTAATTGAATGTGTGCATGAGATGTGAATGGATAGTAGAATGAGTGCATGCATGGTGTATAGATGATTGAATGAGTGTATGAATAGTGCATGGATGTTAGAATGAGTGCATAAGTAGTGCATTGTTATGAAATGAGTGCATGAGTACTGATTGAATCAGGGAGTAAATAGATCCAAAAGTGCATATAAAGCTGTGTAAATTGTTGTATCAGTGCTGTATGGGTAACTGAATTGGTGTATGAGTGTATGCATGGGTGTAGCAGTGCATATATGAGTGTGCAAATGGGTGTATCAGATTGTGTATGGGTGAGTGAATGGGTGCATCAGTGTCTATTTGGGTGAGTGAATGGGTTATTCAGTTTGTATAAGGGTGAGTGAAACAGTGGATAAGTACCTGTATGGGTCAGTAATTGGCTGTGTGAGTACATATATAAGTGAGTGACTTGGTACATGCATGAGTACATAGGTATGTAAATGGGTGTATGAGGGCTCATCTGTGAGAGCAAATGGCTGCATTAGTTTCCTTATGACTACTACATCTGTCTATGAGGGAAAAGTGATTTGACAGATACAATATCACTGAAAAATATGTCAGTATTTGATCCAACATACTTTACTTATATTGTTGCATTTTATTACAACATAGCAAAAACATAATTTTTTCCTTTTACTGTTCTCAGCTTTCATACTTGTTCACTATATTCAGCAGTCTGTATGAAGCATCAGCAATGAACAGAAGGGAAAAAGTTCTATGCATAACACTCACTACAAATCACTAATTATTGGCTTTTTCTAAAGTTACTGCAATAATCTCAAGAAACATTGGTTTTAACTATTTCTTATATTGTTATATCTGGTGCAATATGACATATTATCATGATGCCGATGCTGTTGAAAACATCGTTTCCTCTAAGCAAAATAATATGGAAAATGGTGATGATCAAATACACGAAATATCATACAGTACTTTGTCGACGTTCTTGTTGGAGAAACAAAAGGGTAATTTTATTTTTCAAAACAGTCTTAGGTGGTAAGTTAAGATTGCTGTTATCGTAGTATATTCACTCAGTATTTAACTGTAATGAGAGAATGAAGTGTTTAGATGTTATATAAACTCCTTTGTTAAACATAAAAGTACTGTTGCATTTCAAATATTCTGAAGACATTACCCCCAATAGGCCAAATAATGTCTAATAAACCATAAATGCTCTAATAAAAAATAATCCTCAGAACTGTGGCTGAAGAAATAACAGATATGAGTTTGGTAATTTCTTAGGTACTCTTGGTTTTAATTTAGATTAGTCTCATTGCATTCTGTCCATCCAGATTGGCATCTTAAATACACAATATAGGGGCCGATTCCGATCTCGGTCGGAGGCGCACCCAATACTATTCGGTCGGGAAAAAAGCCATGCGAAAGCCAGTTTCCCGACCGATCCGTACAGTACACCGAACGAGCAAGTACGATGCGCACAACAGCAAAAATCCCGGCCGAGCCGTACTCACCCAAACCAGGTCCTGTTCTCCGACCGAGGCGAATCCGGAAACGCCGAATCGAGTCGCACGGAAGGAAAAATGCAGCCCCGTCCGGCCGGACAAGTACGATGCGCTTTCCGTACGCGCCGAACCCGTCGCTACGCACGGCACGTCAAAGCATCCGGGAGAGGCGCACATAAGCTCCGAATCGCGCCACAACACGATCCACGGCTACGAGACGAACACAGCACCGACGAGGACGACGCGAAGCGACGAGGACGAAGCCAAGCGACGAGGACGACGCGAAGCAACGAGAAGGACGAACGACACGAACCAACCATGAATCCCTTCGTCCCGATCATACCAATATTCTACATCTACTACCGGAACAGGCACGGACGCGTACGGCGCAGAAGGTAAGTCAGACACCAACCACAAAACACATACAACACGTACACGACACATCACACACATACACTGGGAATCTGAATATACTTACACCAGCAACAGCAGCACCATAGGGGCGGGATGCCCATCACCAATGCCACATATGCACACAGGGGCCTGAATGCGCGCCACCACCCCAACCCAGGGGGGCTGGATGCCAACCACCACAACCACCCTCAACCAGGGGGCAGGATGCCTACCACTACTACCACCCTCACCCAGGGGGGCAGGATGCCCACCACTACTACCACCCTTAGCCAGGGGGGCTGGATGCCTACCACCACCCTTAGCCAGGGGGGCTGGATGCCCACCACTACTACCACCCTTAGCCAGGGGGCTGGATGCCTACCACTACTACCACCCCCACCCAGGGGGCAGGATGCCTACCACTACTACCACCCTTAGCCAGGGGGGCTGGATGCCTACCACTACTACCACCCCCACCCAGGGGGCAGGATGCCTACCACTACTACCACCCTCACCCAGGGGGGCAGGATGCCCACCACTACTACCACCCTTAGCCAGGGGGGCTGGATGCCTACCACTACTACCACCCTCAACCAGGGGGCAGGATGCCTACCACTACTACCACCCTCACCCAGGGGGGCAGGATGCCCACCACTACTACCACCCTTAGCCAGGGGGCTGGATGCCTACCACCACCCTTAGCCAGGGGGCTGGATGCCTACCACTACTACCACCCTCAACCAGGGGGCAGGATGCCTACCACTACTACCACCCTCACCCAGGGGGGCAGGATGCCTACCACTACTACCACCCTCACCCAGGGGGGCAGGATGCCCACCACTACTACCACCCTTAGCCAGGGGGCAGGATGCCTACCACTACTACCACCCTCACCCAGGGGGGCAGGATGCCCACCACTACTACCACCCTTAGCCAGGGGGGCTGGATGCCTACCACCACCCTTAGCCAGGGGGGCTGGATGCCCACCACTACTACCACCCTTAGCCAGGGGGCTGGATGCCTACCACTACTACCACCCCCACCCAGGGGGGCAGGATGCCTACCACTACTACCACCCTTAGCCAGGGGGGCTGGATGCCTACCACTACTACCACCCCCACCCAGGGGGCAGGATGCCTACCACTACTACCACCCTCACCCAGGGGGGCAGGATGCCCACCACTACTACCACCCTTAGCCAGGGGGGCTGGATGCCTACCACTACTACCACCCTCAACCAGGGGGGCAGGATGCCTACCACTACTACCACCCTCACCCAGGGGGGCAGGATGCCCACCACTACTACCACCCTTAGCCAGGGGGGCTGGATGCCTACCACCACCCTTAGCCAGGGGGGCTGGATGCCTACCACTACTACCACCCTCAACCAGGGGGGCAGGATGCCTACCACTACTACCACCCTCACCCAGGGGGGCAGGATGCCTACCACTACTACCACCCTCACCCAGGGGGGCAGGATGCCCACCACTACTACCACCCTTAGCCAGGGGGCAGGATGCCTACCACTACTACCACCCTCACCCAGGGGGGCAGGATGCCCACCACTACTACCACCCTTAGCCAGGGGGCTGGATGCCTACCACTACTACCACCCTCACCCAGGGGGGCAGGATGCCTACCACTACTACCACCCTTAGCCAGGGGGCAGGATGCCCACCACTACTACCACCCTTAGCCAGGGGGGCTGGATGCCTACCACCACCCTTAGCCAGGGGGGCTGGATGCCTACCACTACTACCACCCTCACCCAGGGGGCAGGATGCCTACCACTACTACCACCCTCACCCAGGGGGGCAGGATGCCCACCACTACTACCACCCTTAGCCAGGGGGGCTGGATGCCTACCACTACTACCACCCTCAACCAGGGGGGCAGGATGCCTACCACTACTACCACCCTCACCCAGGGGGGCAGGATGCCCACCACTACTACCACCCTTAGCCAGGGGGCAGGATGCCCACCACTACTACCACCCTTAGCCAGGGGGCAGGATGCCTACCACTACTACCACCCTCACCCAGGGGGGCAGGATGCCCACCACTACTACCACCCTTAGCCAGGGGGCAGGATGCCCACCACTACTACCACCCTCAGCCAGGGGGGCTGGATGCCTACCACCACCCTTAGCCAGGGGGGCTGGATGCCTACCACTACTACCACCCTCAACCAGGGGGGCTGGATGCCTACCACTACTACCACCCTCACCCAGGGGGGCAGGATGCCCACCACTACTACCACCCTTAGCCAGGGGGTGCCAGGATGCCCACCACTACCACCCTTAGCCAGGGGGCAGGATGCCCACCACTACTACCACCCTTAGCCAGGGGGTGCCAGATGCCCACCACTACCACCCTTAGCCAGGGGGCAGGATGCCCACCACTACTACCACCCTTAGCCAGGGGGCTGGATGCCTACCACCACCACCCTTAGCCAGGGGGGCTGGATGCCTACCACTACTACCACCCTCAACCAGGGGGGCTGGATGCCTACCACTACTACCACCCTCACCCAGGGGGGCAGGATGCCCACCACTACTACCACCCTTAGCCAGGGGGCAGGATGCCTACCACTACTACCACCCTCACCCAGGGGGGCAGGATGCCCACCACTACTACCACCCTTAGCCAGGGGGCAGGATGCCTACCACTACTACCACCCTCACCCAGGGGGCAGGATGCCCACCACTACTACCACCCTTAGCCAGGGGGCTGGATGCCTACCACTACTACCACCCTCAACCAGGGGGGCAGGATGCCTACCACTACTACCACCCTTAGCCAGGGGGCAGGATGCCCACCACTACTACCACCCTTAGCCAGGGGGGCTGGATGCCTACCACTACTACCACCCTCAACCAGGGGGCAGGATGCCTACCACTACTACCACCCTCACCCAGGGGGGCAGGATGCCCACCACTACTACCACCCTTAGCCAGGGGGGCTGGATGCCTACCACCACCCTTAGCCAGGGGGTGCCAGATGCCCACCACTACCACCCTTAGCCAGGGGGCAGGATGCCCACCACTACTACCACCCTTAGCCAGGGGGCTGGATGCCTACCACCACCCTTAGCCAGGGGGGCTGGATGCCTACCACTACTACCACCCCCACTCATAGGATGGACAATGCATGACACAACAAGCACACCACAACCTAGGGAATGCAAGATTAAGACATCCCCCCACCACCATGACAAGCGTGTGAGCAGGCTGTGTCAAATGCCTACAACACCGAACATGACATTGAACATACAATGTGACCCCTAGCACATGTGCCACACATATATGTGTGTGGCACCCACAATGCAAGCAGCCCATGACCATTGTGGCAATGGGGCCTAAACCCCCATCATCACAGTGACCAAAAGGCAAGTGTGGGGTCCATAGCTGAAGCACATTTTGACCATTGTGGCAATGGGGCGTAAACCCCCATCATCACAGTGACCAAAAGGTAAGTGTGGGGTCCATAGCTGAAGCACAGTTTGACCATTGTGGCAATGGGGTCTAAACCCCCATCATCACAGTGACCAAAAGGCAAGTGTGGGGTCCATAGCTGAAGCACATTTTGAACATTGTGGCAATGGGGTCTACACCCTCATCATCACAGTGACCAAAAGGTAATTGTTGACAAAGAAAGAGCTGCAACTGCCAAACTGCATGGATCATTCCTGGTCACAGAACCAAAAACTCATCTGTGGCAAAGTAGTGTATGTGTCCCATTGCAACATAAATTGGGGGAGCCAAATACTGCAGTGCAAATGAAACATTCCTTTGGCCATGTGCAGACAAACAACACCCATGGTGGCTGAGACCGTCAACAGTCATCAATGACACAATGACAGAAGTGACCATCAGAATGCAGAACCACATATTTGCACCAATGGGCACACAAATGCAGATACCCTGTGGAGACAGCAGATGTGAGGTGAACAGATACCATACCATGGCAGCAATGGGACACACAAACCATGATCACTGTGCTGACCGATGACCTAGGAGTCCCAGGGACAGCAGGGGAAACACACCAAACAACATACAGCCAATGGCACACCCAAGATATGCCAATGCAGTGGTGCAGATGCACAAACACAAACAGGCAGACCAACACTGTCATCATACACAGCAGGTGAGGGGTGGGGGTGCCATTGTCCCCAGGCAACAACACAACACATGAGGAGAGCTGAATACCAATCATACAGATGTGCATACACTGCCACACTAAGGTAACTCATGGATCCAAATCCCCTATGTGGGCAAGCAGGCATTGACAGGTGAGAGGGAGCACAAAACACACATGTCACACAGGCACGTAGGAACAACAACTAACACAGCAAGTCACAGACACACCACAGCACCACCCCCAGGGCCCCCACAATGTGGTGACCCTGGGCTGAATTAAAATACCACTGTGATGACAAAGCTAAATGTCGTTCACACTGTGAACCACAGTCAGGTGTCCTGAGCAACTAACTACCATCACACCTACACAAGCACAAATCAATCAGCATGGCCAGTAAGCCAAGGCCAACATGGAGGCAGGGGACTAGCCGGGCAACAACTCTCATCTGCACACACTCAACACCACACCCCTCGACCTCCAACAATGTGCAGCAGTGAAGTACACATGCACTGGTGACATTGCACATGCACCCATTACTATTCCAGGGTGGTGGGTGGGAACCAAGGTGTAGAAACACATCACACATGGACACTCAACAAGACTCCTGAATGTCTGACACACTGCACACTACGCTGTACATGGACATGACGGCAATACCACACCGACCAATGGGATCCCAGCCACAGTCACACACCAATGAAGAAACCAAGGTCACCCACAAAGAACACACATAGACAACAACCAACATTGCAGCCCGGACCCTAAGGAGTGCCAGCAGTCACACACACAACGTGTCACAATCACTGAAAGATAACACAAACTGGAAATCACATGACAGGGGCAAACAACAAGTGCCAAAGGGAAACCTGACTGTGACCCATCTGCGTCAGCACACAAACTCTGCCCTGACAGCAAACACACCTATGGGTGACACCCTGATGACCAGTAATGTGCCATGCACCCACATCACAGAGAACACAGGGAGAAGACTTTGGGGGAACATAGCTCAAGTCAGCAAGCATCACAAACAGGTACAACACTAGGGATCACAGCATGCGCAGATGAATGGAAGTGAACACACAGACATGCACATACAACACACACCTTGGGCGCAGGCAATGTCACACGTGTACACACTGCCATGAGGGGACTCCACTCCTGTGTGAGGAAAGCTGTGCCATATGTTGCCTCAGTAGGGCCCCATCATGTCAGCTGAGCACTTGGTCACACAATCAACAATTAGCACCAAATGAGGGCTCCCATCACATCAGCCTGGTCATGGATGTGCCAACGGAATCATCAGCACAGATCCAACACACTTGTATAGCAATGTTGCACTGACTACACGGATGAGTCCCTCCCCATTGATGCCCAAACCTGCATGTCCACTGGAGATGGCAACACGGTCAGGGAAGTAGACAAATGCAACGATGGCAGGCACAACAGATGTGCAGGGGTGGAAGCCACAGATGTGAAATTGCCAATGTAAGTAGGAAACCCATTGCCAAATACTGAACACATGACACCCTCAGATGCTGCTATTGATGACATGGATACACCACATGATAGGACACATTCCCCTGGACCACATGGGTTCCTGCACAGTAACACTTCATAATCATGAGACCAGATATCACCATCACTGCAGCAAGGGCATGGTTAGCTGCACCAACAACATGTACATCTGAAGCATGAGCACTAGAGAAAAGAAAGTTGCTTTATTCAGCATATGTGTTGAGGCCAAACGAAGTCCTGAAAAAGAGCAAAGGCCAATGGCCAGTCCATTGTCAAAGTTCAAACAGGGTGACACTGGCAGATGTCACCCTACGCATGCCTGCACAATACCAGGGACAATCCACTAGGAGGGGCAACCGGGGGGCAGGCCAGGCACCGCAGGGACAGGATCAGGGCTCACCAGGGGGAGTCAGGGAAGGGGTGGTGGGTGCTGGAGAGCCACTGACAACTGCAGTGGAGGTGTCTGACATGGTGTGTGCCGGCACAACTGGGGGCATGACACAGATGTCGTGGGTGCCGGCACAACTGCAGTGGACCCTGCAGATGGGGTGGACAGGTCCGCCACTGCAGTGCCCAAGTCAGACAGGGCGGTAGTGGACTCCACTGCAGTGCCTACCTCCAGGGGAGGAGAATGGGGAACAGGCAAGGTGGGTTGGACAGAGGGGGAGGACACCCTCACCACATCAGTGGCACAGACAAGCGCAGCGGGGGTGTGGTGCTGGGAGAGCAAGTGGCAGGGGGAGAAGGCCGGAGCATCTTGGGGATGGTATATCTGTGGGTGGGGGAACCTGGGGCAGGGTGTGGTGGGGGCACCTGTGCAGTGGGGGCCTGAGGGATGGAGGACGGAGACCTTGTGCCTGAGCTGCAGGGCGGTGGCGGGGTCTTGCTCTTAGCACTCCGGGGGACTTGCGGGTGGGGGCCTCAGTCCGTCTGCGCCTGGGGGAGGGTGTCCGGGGGCGAGGGGCACTCTGCTCCGTGTGGGTGGGCTTCCTCTTCCCCCGGGATGCTGGAGCAGCTTCATCGGTGGGGAAGAGGCCGAGGTCACAGAGGAAGAGCTGCTGTGACTTTGGGGTTGCAGGTGAGGCAAGGGAGGGTGCTTTGGAGGGAGAGGGAACTGAGGACTGCGCAGTGCATGTGGATGCGTGTGTGTGTTCCAGGGCCCCATCCCCTGTGAGTCTGGCTTCAGTCCCCTGAATGTGCTTGCGTGTGCGTTTTGTCATTGGCGTGTGTGTCAGTGTGCTGGATGTGTGTGTGCTGGTGTGTGCCAGTGTGTGTGTGCCTGGGATGGGTAAGGTGCTGGGGAGTGTGGATGGAGCAGAGGCAGGAGGGGTGAGGGACCGTTTGAGGAGGGACACTGCTGCCGTCAGGGAGGAGTCCATGGACCTATTGCCCCTCTGTAGGTCAGACATGCCCGATGAGATGCCCTCCATGAACGACACCAGCTGAGTCAACAGCGCGGTGTGCGCATGGAGGACACTCAGCATGGCTGTCTGCCCTACATGGAGCTGGCGAAGGAGGTACACAGACTCCTCACTCAGGGCAGCAGGGGACACAGGGGCAGGGGTGCGGTGCCTGGCCCAAAGGAGACACGCTCCCGGACATGGGAGCCTCCACGGACCTGGGGAATGGGAGCCGATGGGAGGGCGGTGGTGGTGCTGGTGGTGGCGGGGACAGCAACACTAGCTGGGGTGTGGTGGCTGCTGACACCCGCCTCCACAAGGGAGTCATCCTCCGAGTTGCTCTGGTCCTCAGCTGAGGTGGATGCTGCTGAGGACTCCTCGGTGTGGCTCCCCTCGCCCTCCGTGCCACTGGGTCCCTCCGACCACTCCTCGGCTGCTGACCCAGTCTGGCTCTCCGGCTCCTCCTGGTCCGTGGAGCTGTCCCCTTCCGTGGCCGTGGATGTATCTGCAAACAATGGGGAAACAGACAGACATCAGTCACCTGCACATAACGCACACACCACTGTGAGCACAGCACATCCCAGAGCAAGCCCTGGCATCATTAGTTGTACATTGCTAAAAGTGCACTAATTGAACAGGAGAAGTCAATTGTCAGTCTGATGCCAAGCATGGCACTCACATCCCACATGGCCTTGCACCCATCTGTCTGGTGTCTGTTGGATTGCAACACCCCAGTGTTGACACATGCACCAAGTACACAGTAGTTGGACAGTGCAGAGGACACGGTGTGGACACATCACAGCTCTTGCCACTGAGTCAGTACAGGTTTACGGATGTAAGGGATGCCCAGAGTCAAATAGGAAATGCATGTGATGCATACCAGCGACAGACACCATGATGCACCCATGTCCTGATAGCCAGCGCCACTATGGTGTGCATGTAGCACATGTCACTCCCCTGCAGGATCACCAATCAGTAGACACATGCCATGGCGGAGGCATGACTGCAAAGTCATACATCACTGTCTCAGTGATGTATGACTTTGCAGCCAGACAACAACACTCTGCACTGTGTCACAATAGTAGGTCATGGGGAATGCAAGTCCTGGAGCTGCACAAGTGCACATGTACATCCCCCCACTACACATCCTCTTAACCCTCATCTGTCCAGGTCATACCTATTGGACATATGGGAGACCTGTGACACTACCCTACATGTCAGAATACAGGCATTGTGTAAGCAATGGACCCACCCATGATGCCCACCACAGAGTCAGGGAAACAGATGCTGTCTCCCACCTTGAGTCAAGCAAACTGCAAGGACACAGTCCTAAGTGACAGAATTCCCTGCATGTAAGGGCCACACCTGGGTATCAGATGAGGAGTGGGCAGTGCACAATAGAGGGACATGGCTCCTGGACAACATGACTGCTGTACTGTGGCAGTTCAACCTGGCCCGAGGAGGGCACATAACATGTTAGACAGAGTACACAGTGCAGTCTTTGACTCACCCCCTCCTTGCTGCTCTCTGGCCTTCAGCTGCCCATCCAGGTCTGGAAAGACCACCGCCAGGATCCTGAGCATGTGGGGGTCAGGGTCCGTGTTCCGCCCCTCCTGCGAGGAGGCGACAGCTTCAGCTGGACCCGTGCAATCCTCCGGGTCCAGCCCCGAAGGTCCTGCCACCTCTTTTGGCAGTTGCGGATCCGGCGCTTGTAGACCCCCACGGACCGGACAGCCCGGACGATGTCCTTCCAGATCTCATGCTTCCGATGGGCAGAAGCCTGTCAGGATGACAAAGTGATAAGGACATTACTACACATGCAACATATCCGTGCATGACACAGTTGCATATACATGTCGCAATCACAGGGGCACATGGTGTACCCAGGCAGTGCACGGCTGCCCATGGACAGTTTTCCAGAAGTCACTACATGGTATCATAGCATGGGGAGTAAAACCCTGTTCAGAAGCACTGTCACTGCACCATACCTGTCCAGTGCAAGTCACTACACACTATGGGGGTGACAACTACTCAGTGAGCCTGCTAGCCAGTGGTGTGCTGACTCTCAGCCTTGCTAGTCAGACAAAATGCACATTCAGAAAGGCAGTGCACAGAACACTCACCTGCTCCCCTGGTGTCCCATACAGCTTGCTGTACTGTGGAAGTAGGCTGTCCAGCAGGGCCTGGTTCTCTTCAAGGCTGAAGGCTGGGGCTCTCTCCACAGTACGTGCCATTGCAGGGTCCAGAGGGGCAGAGACAGCAGCAGTGCAGTGGCAGATGTCGTCCTGGAGCATGTAGTGCAGGCAAGTGGGCTCTCAGGGGAACATGCAGCAATATATATGTGCTGGAGAGGCAGATACTGTCCCTTGTGTCCAAAGTGATAGGTCCAAGTCGTTAGCATCTTCTGAATCTGGCCAATCCATGGAATAGCAGCACCAAAACACGCCCACAGCATCCTTCAAATCTTCAACTTCATGACATACATTATTTTGCAACATTGTTGTGGGTGACCAACTGATTTTCCAGCAACCGACTCGTTCGAATATTCAAAAACGCGTCCGTTGCCAGGCAAGCCCATTGTCAATGGGTGCGCACCGATCGGTCCATTGCTGTTCAACGCGCACAGGGGTACAACGCGTACCCGCACACATTGAATGCAATGGGCCGGCCGGAGGCACCGATCGGTCCATTGCTGTTCAACGCGCACAGGGGTACAACGCGTACCCGCACACATTGAATGCAATGGGCCGGCCGGAGGCACCGATCGGTCCATTGCAGTACAACGCGCACAGGGGTACAACGCGTACCCGCACACATTGAATGCAATGGGCCGGCCGGAGGCACCGATCGGTCCATTGCTGTACAACGCGCACAGGGGTACAACGCGTACCGCACACATTGAATGCAATGGGCCGGCCGGAGGCACCGATCGGTCCATTGCTGTTCAACGCGCACAGGGGTACAACGCGTACCCGCACACATTGAATGCAATGGGCCGGCCGGAGGCACCGATCGGTCCATTGCTGTTCAACGCGCACAGGGGTACAACGCGTACCCGCACACATTGAATGCAATGGGCCGGCCGGAGGCACCGATCGGTCCATTGCTGTTCAACGCGCACAGGGGTACAACGCGTACCCGCACACATTGAATGCAATGGGCCGGCCGGAGGCACCGATCGGTCCATTGCTGTTCAACGCGCACAGGGGTACAACGCGTACCCGCACACATTGAATGCAATGGGCCGGCCGGAGGCACCGATCGGTCCATTGCTGTTCAACGCGCACAGGGGTACAACGCGTACCCGCACACATTGAATGCAATGGGCCGGCCGGAGGCACCGATCGGTCCATTGCTGTTCAACGCGCACAGGGGTACAACGCGTACCCGCACACATTGAATGCAATGGGCCGGCCGGAGGCACCGATCGGTCCATTGCTGTTCAACGCGCACAGGGGTACAACGCGTACCCGCACACATTGAATGCAATGGGCCGGCCGGAGGCACCGATCGGTCCATTGCTGTTCAACGCGCACAGGGGTACAACGTGCCCGACACATTGAATGCAATGGGCGGCCGGAGGCACCGATCGGTCCATTGCAGTACAACGCGCACAGGGGTACATCGCGTACGCACACATTGAATGCAATGGGCCGGCCGGAGGCACCGATCGGTCCATTGCAGTACAACGCATCACTGTACATGTGACTGGCATATGTCAGCATGCCTGTCTCAGATGGACATATGCCAGCCACAGATAGCTCCCAGGGAGTGAGGGGCACACCTACATCACGACAGCCTGTCCAAACCTTATCATAAGGCATGTAAGGCTGCATTTCCTATTGTGTGTATGTTGGTGTACATGTTGTCCTGTGGGTGTCACCTGTGGGCAGCCACCCCCAGGCTGTGCACGTGTTCATGGGGACAGGATCATGGGTGTTACGTGTACGTGACCACTGTGATGTGCAACTGTTCATATCTGTGCATGTGCCATGGTCACATTTCACAGTGGTGTTTGTGTATGTCATGTCACATACCCCGTGAGTCCCATGTGGGACGGTATGTTTGAGCCAGGGTGTCCCAGTGGCACAATAGTGATGGCCCTCCACAGTCTTTGTGCATGTAGTGTTTACAATGTCTCTGATTTCATGTGCACAATGGGAGACAGTCTCCACATCCACGTTGTGTGTGCATGGACTCTGATGTTGTGCGTGTGTGTCACAGACGTCCATGGCTCTCCTGCCATGGCAAGTGTGGCCACTACCTGTGGGGGTCATGTTTGTTTTGTTGTGGTGTACACATGATACTCCAGGTGATGCCAGTGTCCATGTGGCATTACAGGGTCCCTGGGAATGTGCCTGTCGTTGAGCTGTGGTGCCTGGGGCACATCTGTCCTCACATGTCACTGGGGGTGACTGTGACACAGCATCATGATATCCAATGGGCCAAACAGGGACAAATTGATGCCACCTGTAGGACCGTGTTGACAGATGTTGGCCATGTATGTACCATGAATGTCGTTCCGGTACTGCACACTTCATGTAGTTGTGCCTCATGATGATGTATGTTGGGATCTTGAGTGTGTTCAATGCCGCATATGTGGGGTGACTGACGATCTTGCTTACTTCTCCTCTGCACTGCAGGGCTCCTGCTGTCCATCGGCCATTCCCAGACCTGGCAACGATGGTGGAACGGGACAGCATCCGACGGTACCGCTTCACCAGGCAGCTGATTGAGGATTTGGCAGTGCAGTTGTCCCCACATTTGCAGCCTGGCCGGCCGTATCCTACAGCGCTGACCCCCAAGGTGAAGGTGATGGCAGCCCTACACTTCTTTGCCACCGGTACCTTCCAACATACTGTGGCGTCTGCTGGTGGGATGTCACAGACCATGTTCAGCCGTGTGCTCCGCGATGTTTTGGCGGCAATGTTGCTCTTCCTGAACCGGTACATCTATTTCCCTAGACTGCGACGACTCACTGACGTGAAGAGTGACTTTTATGCCCTGGGGAGGATGCCGCATGTCATTGGCTCCATTGATGGGACACATGTGGCTTTGGTACCACCACAGGCCCAGGAGCAGGCCTACAGGAACCGCAAGCACTACCACTCGGTCAATGCACTGGTGGTGTGTCTTGCAGACATGACCATCACACACGTGTGTGCCCGTTTCCCTGGTTCAGCACACGATGCCTTTGTGATGAGGAGTAGTCGCATCCCCAGGTTGATGGCACAGATGCAGAACCAGCGTGCCTGGCTTGTCGGTGTGTACTGACTTTGTGCCATTGTGTGTGATCTGATCTGTAGTATTCCGCCCACTTTTCCAAGTCAGCTGATGTGCACTTGTCTGTCCGTAGGTGACTCGGGATACCCCAACATGCCGTGGTTGCTGACACCCCTCAGGAACCCTGTGACACCTGCCCAGATGCGCTACAATGAGGCACATGGTCGGACCAGGAGAGTGATTGAGCGGACCTTTGGTCTCCTGAAGAGCCGCTTCCGCTGCCTGGACAAGACCGGAGGGTCCCTCCCATATGCCCCTGCGAAAGTGTGCAAGATTATCATCGTCTGCTGCATGCTCCACAACCTGGCAGTGCGGAAGGAGTTGCCTCTCATCCAGGATGACGATGACCAACATCCGCCACCTGTGGAGGATCCTGGCCTGGACCACGATGCCAGTGACGATGATGATGATGATGGTGATGGTGATGTCCGCACACAGCTCATCACCAACTTCTTTAGCTGAATGTGAGTATCCTGAGGTGTCATGTGAATGATGTGAGTTGGCATGATGTGTGGGTGGTGCTCTGGTGCTGTTGGAGTGTGTCCATGGGCTACTTGACAGGATGTGTGTTGCGATGTGTGGTGACAGGTGGGCTGTACTCCCCAACAGTGTTGACATGCTAACTTGGTTCTGGGTGGGTATCTTGTAACATGTATTGTGCATGAGTTTTGCTGTTCTGTCCTGTACTGCATTGCTTTTGACTGTGTGTCATTTCTGTCCTTCACAGGGTACTTTCAGATTCGTTTGGTCAAATTTGTGTCCACCGACGACGTGATTGCACATCCAGGCTGGTAGCTGTTGTGTCCCTACAGGTGATGTGCGCCACACCCATGGACTTCCTTCTGTCTACAGTTGTTGACTGTGTGCCCGCTACCAGGTGGGGTTACCTTGCATCTGTAGTGGTTACGGCATGTTGCTACTGTGTAATAAACCTGTGCTTCACTTAGTGATGTGCGTTGTCTGTGGTCACACATTTGACTGCCATTTGCTTACTGCACCTGTGGGCTACTTGACTACAACTGGGAATGGGTGTGGTGTCTGTGCATTGCACCGTCTTCCCTGGCAACATCAGTGTAGGCAATGAGTCAGATGGCCTAGGTGTGTATGTGTTGTGTAGCCCTGGTGGTGTGTCTCCCTCATATGTGTCACGTTGCCTGTACTCACATGCCTGTGTTGTCCTTGCTGTTGCAGTTCGCATACACTGTGTAATTTTGCAGTTCATCATCCCCATAACAGCACCCACGTTGGAATCACGACAGAGGCAAGTATGGTGTATTAGTGTGTTTATTGTGATAATAGTGCATAGGATGGATTGTGCTGTACATGAATCTTGCAATCCCAAGTTCCTAGATGAATAGAAAGTCCAGGTAGACAGGATCCCCAGTATCGGGGCCACTGTTGTCTGACACATTGTTCCAACTTATACTCCCCATGCAATGTGTGGGAGTAGTGTTGCCATCAACAGGGTGAACAGTCTGTGCACAAAGGCGAAAATCCAGAACAGGTTCAGGGTTCCTGGGAGTTGCGCTTGGCCATCAGCCTCTCACTTTCCCCTCCTCGGACGACCCCTCTTCTTGGGGGGGCCCTCAAGTGCAGGCTGCTGCGGTGCAGGGGACTCTCCGCCAGAGTCCTCCTCCCTCCCTGTGGCAGTTGCAGTTTGTTCGGTACCAGATGTTGTTGGCACACAGGGAGGTGTGGACTGGTTGCTGTTCATCTGGCGGAGGCATTGTAAAATGTCCCTGTGCACCGCCGTCATCTCATGTAGTACATCCCACTTGGACTCCACGCGGGTCATGTGTGAGTCCACACGTGACATGTGGGAGTCCACACGTGACATGTGTGACTCCACTTGGGACATGTGGGAGTCCAAGCGGGCATGATGGGCAGCCTGCTGCTGTTTAATGTCTCTGAGGAGCCCCACTACCTGGCTGAGCTCTCCGGTGCTGGACTGGTACGCATCAGCTATGCGTACCAGTTGTGGGTCTTCATGCACACCAGCAACGTCTGCAAGCAGCGACCTCTGTCTCCCACCCCTCCCACCACCCCTGCTGACATGTGCAGTGTGTGCAGTTGCACGCACAGATAACCCTGGTCCACCTTGGGGGTTGGTGGTGGTGGTGGTGTCCATGGCCCCAGGTTGGTCCAGGGTCACTGCGCTGGTGTTGTTCCTTATTCTGTCCATGTCGGCAGGGATGGTATTCGTGGTGACAGTCGTTGGAGGGGTGGGTGCAGGGGGTGCAGCTGGTGGACCTGCTGGTGCTGCAGCTGGTGGTCCTGCTGGTGCAGCATGTTGACTTGCACCGGATGTGCCAGGTTGTTCTTCATCGTCCGAGGAGGACAGGGGCTGTACGACGCCAGTGAGCTCGGCATCCTCTTGAGCCTGGGACTGGGACTCCTCAGCGTCTGCTGCTGTGTCCCTATCATCACCTGTTTTTGGGAGACACAAACAATGTATGTCATGTTTCTGCAGGCATCAGTGGTTGACACACCTGACAGTTGTGACTGTGCCTCGGGGTGCGGGCCTGTACATTGTATTGTCCTAAGTTGTCACAGTCAGGGGTTGATATTGGTGTGGCACATTGTCCTGCATTATTTGGGCATTTCTATGTATTCTCTGGGGTGTGAACATGGTCTGCATTGATTGTGTTTGGTTGACAGCCAGACCTCCTTCCCACCCACCCACCCACCCAGTCAGTTATCCCACCATGGAACGTGCTTGCATTGCAGGGAGTGTAAGTTGTCTCTCAGGATGTCAGTCAGTGGTGTCCTGCTGTTTGTTGGTGCACAGTTGGCAGCAGGGCCTTGTGCTCCCCACAGCAGTAGCCAGTGTCAGCCATCTTGTGAGTCCTTCTCCACTCCCTGTGATGTGAGCATGGTTCAGGGTGGTGTTGATGGGACAGTTGTGGGGGTGAGCTATGTCTGTGACTACGTCTCCCATCATGCTATTGCCTCCACCCCCCTTCCCAGCATGCCCATGCTTCCTTCCTTTTGACTCTGCTTCCCTGTGGGGTGGGCTGGCTGTGCTGACAGGATGGCTGGGAGTGTTGTCCTGGCAGTTGTTTGGCTAAGAGTCCCAAGAGTGTCCCTGTGCTTCACACAACATAACCCAGGGTGGTGGTGCTTTGTGGGATCTTGTGTTAGGATGGAGGGCATTGCATTCTACCAGGTGGGTACTGTGGAGTTTGTGTTGGGGGGGTGTGAGGGGAGGTGCTGGTGACTATAGTCAGTGCTGCAAGTCCCCCTTCCCACCCAGCCAGCCAGATAGCCCACCATGGAACGTGCTTGCATTGCAGGGAGTGTAAGTTGTCTCTCAGGATGTCAGTCAGTGGTGTCCTGCTGTTTGTTGTTCCACAGTTGGCAGCAGGGCCTTGTGCTCCCCACAGCAGTAGCCAGTGTCAGCCATCTTGTGAGTCCTTCTCCACTCCCTGTGATGTGAGCATGGTTCAGGGTGGTGTTGATGGGACAGTTGTGGGGGTGAGCTATGTCTGTGACTACGTCTCCCATCATGCTATTGCCTCCACCCCCTTCCCAGCATGCCCATGCTTCCTTCCTTTTGACTCTGCTTCCCTGTGGGGTGGGCTGGCTGTGCTGACAGGATGGCTGGGAGTGTTGTCCTGGCAGTTGTTTGGCTAAGAGTCCCAAGAGTGTCCCTGTGCTTCACACAACATAACCCAGGGTGGTGGTGCTTTGTGGGATCTTGTGTTAGGATGGAGGGCATTGCATTCTACCAGGTGGGTACTGTGGAGTTTGTGTTGGGGGTGTGAGGGGAGGTGCTGGTGACTATAGTCAGTGCTGCAAGTCCCCCTTCCCACCCAGCCAGCCAGATATCCCACCATGGAACGTGCTTGCATTGCAGGGAGTGGAAGTTGTCTCTCAGGATGTCAGTCAGTGGTGTCCTGCTGTTTGTTGGTGCACAGTTGGCAGCAGGGCCTTGTGCTCCCCACAGCAGTAGCCAGTGTCAGCCATCTTGTGAGTCCTTCTCCACTCCCTGTGATGTGAGCATGGTTCAGGGTGGTGTTGATGGGCCAGTTGTGAGGCTGAGCAATGTCTGTGACTACGACTCCCATCATGCTATTGCCTCCACCCCCTTCCCAGCATGCCCATGCTTCCTTCCTTTTGACTCTGCTTCCCTGTGGGGTGGGCTGGCTGTGCTGACAGGATGGCTGGGAGTGTTGTCCTGGCAGTTGTTTGGCTAAGAGTTCCAAGAGTGTCCCTGTGCTTCACACAACATAACCCAGGGTGGTGGTGCTTTGTGGGATCTTGTGTTAGGATGGAGGGCATTGCATTCTACCAGGTGGGTACTGTGGAGTTTGTGTTGGGGGGTGTGAGGGGAGGTGCTGGTGACTATAGTCAGTGCTGCAAGTCCCCCTTCCCACCCAGCCAGCCAGATATCCCACCATGGAACGTGCTTGCATTGCAGGGAGTGGAAGTTGTCTCTCAGGATGTCAGTCAGTGGTGTCCTGCTGTTTGTTGGTGCACAGTTGGCAGCAGGGCCTTGTGCTCCCCACAGCAGTAGCCAGTGTCAGCCATCTTGTGAGTCCTTCTCCACTCCCTGTGATGTGCGCATGGTTCATGGTGGTGTTGATGGGACAGTTTTGGGGCGGGCAATATGTGTGACTGCGACTCCCATGATGCTATTGGCTACACTGACTTGGCCAGCATACACAGAATTCCTTCCTTTGAGTGGTCTTCACTGTGTGTTGGTGTTGTTGTGGTGGCTACATGTGTGGATGTGTTTGTTAGTTCTATTTGTGCCACTGCCTAGCTGTAGTTGTGGTTGTGTTTGTACATGTGTTGGCACAGTTGGATGTGACTTTTTTGATGGCATGTGTTGTGTTTCTCTGACTGACATACACATTTTGGGATGATTCTGTTCTGGTTGCTGTGTGATTGCTATGAGTGCATGGTTTGACTCTCCCCTTGACAGTGATGTGTGTGTGTTTTGTGGCAGTATATTGTGTACATTTGTTGTGTACTCACCAGGCTCTGGGATGTCCTCTAGTCCATATATGCTCACTGGCGGTAGGATGGCCCGCACCTTCTCCTCCCAGGGCCTGAGGTATATTGGCTTGGCAGGAGGGCCACTGCCGGTGTGTTGGCTGTTGATGTAGTCTTGCTTCAGCAGTTTCCGTACCCTCCTGCGCACGTCATACCACCTGTTCTGGATGTCGGTCTTTGTGCGCCGACATGGTGATTGGGCGTTCACCCTGTTGATGATCCTCTCCCACATCTTGGTTTTCTGCGACATGGGGGTCTGTTGGACCAATGTGCCAAACAGCTGTGGCTCTACCCTGAGGATCTCGTCTACCAGGACTTCCAATTCACAATCTAGGAACTTGTGATTCTTCTTGGGGGGCATGGTGGTGATGGTGAGTGATGTGTGTGTTGGTGTGCAGGTGAGGGTGTGTGAGTGTGTGTTTTGCTGGGTGTATGTGAGGTAGGTATTTGTTGGTGTGCTAATGGTGTGTGGCTTGTGTGAGGGATGAGCTGTGGGTGTGTGGTTGCTTTCTCTTGGGTGCTGGCAGTGGAATGGCATTTGCAAAGGCTCATGGTAGTGATTTGTGTCCTTTATATAGGTGGAGTTGTGGGTGTGTCTTTGTTCTCTGTCCCCACCCCCCCAGTATTTATTGGCTTGGTAATTGCTTGTTTGGCCTTTTTTGGTTGATTTTTCCTTTGTGCTGTTTGTGTATGTTGGAAACGTTCTTGTGACCGAGTCGGACCCTGCATTGGTCTCGTACGGTGTTTTCCGTTTCGTTCACGCTGTGTTTGTGCAGTTTTGTATGCTGCGTACGCGTCGGTCGCGGTGTATTGTATTGCTTCGGCTCGGTTTTGTATGCGTGTCGGTCGTACGGCTTGTCCTCCGTCCGACTCGGTCGTGTTTTTCGCGCCTTGCATCGTACTTTGCGGGTTGGAGTTGGCGGGTACGATTCGGTCGGATTTGTTCCGGGTGCGTGTCGGTCGGTTGGATTCGCGTGTTTTTCCGGCCGGATTGCTATTTTCCGAGCGGCTCGGTCGGTCGGCTTGGTTTCCTGACGTGTCGGTCGGATTTATCGCGGCTTGCATCGTACTTGGCGTGTCGGGCGCCACTGGTACGTGTCGGTCGGTATTTTTTCCGGATCCGAGTCGGTCGGTGCTTTTTCCGGCCCGAATCGGAATCGACCCCTAAGTCTTTCATGATCTCATAGTAATTTCCTCTCATATCTTCTAATTCTATCTCTTCTCTCTTTCTTTTTCTAGCTCTACGTTTAAGATCTGATGTCTCTTTCTTTCTACAGTTGCATTTGCAACATTTATAAATCAAAATGATTATTATTATTACTGCAACTACTGAAGTAACAGGTATTAATATTTTCCCTAATAAACTACCCCCAAAAGTAGAAAACCAATTTCCCACTGAGGAAAAACTCTTACCAAGTTTCTCCCATGCACCATCAACTTTCAGTTCAGATAAATCTTCACGAAGTTCTGTAATATTTTTGATATACCCCTCAAGATTTTTACTTTTGTCAGGAATATAAGTACAGCATTGTTGTATTTTCAACATGCTACAGACTCCACCCTCTTTTGCCAATAATATATCCAGGGCAAGTCGATTTTGCAAAACCATTGATCTAATTGCAATCATTTCAGTATCAATCATCAAGAACCCACCAGCAGTATCCGTTGATAAATGATCAACCACTGCAGATCATTTTCTAATTTTATGTGAATTCAGAATAACCCCAACTGAAGGTATGAATGCTCCAAAAATATCCCCAATTATTTCTGAATAACTTGCTCCTCTCTTATTACGTGTTAGTTCTTGTTTCATTTCATTAACTCTATTATTCTTATCTACGTGGTAAACCTTCGGGAATACTATGCCTAAATAACAACATCCGTACCAACCTGTAGGTAACCTATAATAAGCATTCTTACCACACAATAATAAATTCCCGGGAAAACTGGATCAGTCTCTCCTTTCAGTCCCCAACTTCCTTTTATCAAGAAAGTATGTTCACATTCACTAGAACCAATAAAATAACTATTAAGTTTAGTCTTTTCTTTAAACACACAAAGCTTTCCTCTATGTTGAAAATCTAGAGTCAAGGCAGCGTAAGTCTCACCCTCTTTATAATCACCCTCTCTGAAAGCCCATGGAGGTATATGAGACTTTTGCTCAGCAGCTTTCTTTTGAAATCTCGTCTTCTATTTTCTACCAAGTTCATAAACTCAGTTTCTTCATGCAGTAGTTTACAAGTTAAGTTATTTCTATGTGCATCTATTGTATCTATCGGTTTGTTACTAATGAAAAAATCTCCCATGTAAGCTTCATAAACAAGTCCATAAACAATTTTTAAATCTCTCCTAATAGGAATTTCTGAAAATATTAGGTCAAAATTAGAATAATAATACTCTAGTCCTTCCCTCTCGTAGAACAGACTTGTTAGAACACTACAGGACACACCATATGTTAAAGGTAGGTGATGGTAAGTCACCCCCTCTGAGACAGATGACGGTAATTGCATGCACACGTAACAATCTCTCGCATTCATTGTATTAACATACTCGTACAACAATTTAGTAAAACATTTAACGAAAAATCATTAATTAATTTATCATGATAAATACTATCATCTTCTATTTTTTCTATATTAGAATTTATAATTTCTTTAGTAACAGTATCTATTCTCTCACTTCCCACGCCATTAGTATTATTTTTGTAATTAGTCATCATTAAGACAGGGACAATAACAATCAGTGTTAACCATACCAATGTTAGTAATAAGACACTACATAAGCAAGCATTAATACATTTATGTTTAAAACTATGATTTTGATATCCAGTCTCTGTTACCTTTGCCATTTTACACTATAATTTTTTTTTTTTAAATCTAAGAAAAAAACCTAAAAATCTAATTTTTTGAGAAAAAACGTATCCAAAACCATCTAGAGTTACACTTTAGGCCTCTCTTCTTTACCTCCTCTTTTTTTTTTATATATATATCTTCCTCTTCTTCAAATCTTTTTGAACTTTCAGAATATTCTTCATTGAAATTTGTGTTACCTTTATTTTCACAGTTCTTCTTTTAAGGTGGTTCCAGTTTGTTTTGATCACTTAGATCAGTATCAGCTTCTTCTTCTTTCTGATTTGTGTTCTCAATCTCTTCCAACACCACATATGTCCATTCTGCAGCGGTGTATTTCTTATTTGGAATTCTTATTCTCCTTGTTTTTCGTACTGATTCTTCTTCTGAATCACTTTGTCCAGTTTGACTTGATATTTCATTTATTTGATCTGGCCTTTTCATTTCTAGAGTGTATTTCAGTCTTTTCACTCCTTTTGGCCACTCATCACCTTTTCTTGCTCTCTTAACTTGAACTGCTTCTGCACCTTCGTTGTCAAGCTCGCAAGTACTTTTATTCAGTTCTTTTCTCTGTTGTACTTGCTCTTGATTTTCATCAGTCACTTTCTCTTTTTCTTTCTCAACAGCAGTCTCTTGAGACCCAGTAGCTGGTGCCCACTTTATTCGACTTGTACTTGGTTCTTCCTCTTGTTCAGCTTTTTCACAATCTGTAACACTAGATTCTATAGCTTCATGCTCTTCAGCTTCTGGTTCTTTTCTCTGCTTCAATGTAAATACTTAAGGCAACAATTATAATACAAACACTTTACGGTTTAGATAATAAACTGAAAAACATATTTAAAGAAAGAACCAACAATTACTACTTTTCTTGAGAAAGTACAAAATATATTTTATTGATAATCCATTTGAGCAATAAAATGACCCATTCATACTATTCCGTTCATATCTGCAGTCATACGTCTCACAAAATCTGGACTCGATTAAAAACAACAATTTGATGACAGAAATAATAGTAACGATTGATGTCCGGTTTTCATGTCCATAGAAGAACAATGTGGCACAATTACAATTGACTGTTGTATTCTACGCGCGTTTCGGCACTGGAGAGGGCCTTCGTCAGGAAAAGGCCACAATAAATCAACGGTGATATCTTATTTTTATCATAGAGGTGACCAGGCTGCATCTATGGATCGTGCAGCGCGATCTCTGCTTTGGGCTATAGTTTTTGAACTTAGTGGATTTTACTCCAGATACAAGGATGTGTTCTGCAGTTACGTCAAGGACAATGTAATGCTGACGTTAGATTCTTTAAAAAAATGCATCCATGAGGGGTTAATCACGTTGCAAAGAACGATTCGCAACATAAATGATTTTTTATGTTGATGCTGGATCGTCGGATGAGGGATTCCTCCTCACGCCGTGCTTTGCGTGAGGAGGAATCCCTCTCCAACCTGATGAGACACAGAACGCACCAGATCAGCCAATCCTTTGCAATAATCAAGCACTATATCATCAGTAATATTCATCAGTTTGTTTGCTGGTACAATTGCTTGTCTCATGGCTGTTCCCATTAGAATCTCATGAGGACTCAAGCCAGTCCTTTTATCAGGAATGCCTCTAAGACTCATCAATACCAGGGGTAAAGCGTCTAGCCATTTCAGTGTTGTAGACGCACATACTTTTGACAGTCTGGATTTAATAGTGCCATTAATTTGTTTGACCACTCCAGATGCTTCTGGTCGGTAGGCACAATGCAGCTTTTGCTCAATTTGTAATGCTGCACA
Organism: Calotriton arnoldi; assembly: GCA_963921515.1. Taxonomy (NCBI): domain Eukaryota; kingdom Metazoa; phylum Chordata; class Amphibia; order Caudata; family Salamandridae; genus Calotriton; species Calotriton arnoldi. The sequence goes on along the minus strand of CAWUFW010016958.1, from coordinate 226,278 downwards.
AATTATTCGAATTATCTCATTATTAAAATGAGTTCCTCTATCTGTTTCTAAAGAGACTGGAAATCCATATCTTGGGATAATCTCTCTCAAAAGTAGTTTAGCAACTGTTAGGCTGTCATTTCTTCTTGTTGGATAAGCTTCTACCCAACGAGAAAACAAACAACAACCAGGGGGAAGTTCAATAAAGTCAAGTTGTAGTCCGGTAAATGGTCCTGCTGCTTTTCCAATTCGACCCCAACTAACAACTGTCTTTCTACCTGGATTTTGCTGCTGGCACACTATACATCTCTGGCAAAGACTCTCTGCAATGACCCTAAACTTTGGGTTGTACCATGACTGCTTGAAGAGCCTAATCATAGCATCTCTTCCAACATGTGCAATTCCATGGTACATCCTTGCCATCTGAGACAGTAAACTATCTGGCATTACTGGTCTTCCATCAACATACACCCACACTTCATCTTCTGCTCTTTTTTCACAACCTGATTTTATCCAAATTTGTTTTTCTTCCTCATTTGCTTCTTCCTGTAACTGTCTAATCTCTTCCTATGTTTCCAAAGAAGAAAACATCAAGTGGCAATTTGTATGTTTTTTCTTCACCCCTCTGTTGATTTGAAATTGAATTTTGTGCACAGAAACGCACCACTTGGTCTGCGTATCTGTTTCCTTTTGTCACATAGTCATCTCCTGACTTATGTGCTGAACATTTTACCACTGCAATCTTTTTGGGCATGTGTAATGCATTCAATAGATCCTTCACATTTTTACTGTTCCGGATCGGTGATCCTGAAGAAGTCAGAAATCCTCTTTGCATCCACAACTGACTATCAGTGAGTATGGTTACTTTCAGATTTTTGCCAATTATACATGCTCTAGTCAGAGCTATTAGCTCAGAAATTTGAGCAGAATTTATCCCTTTTAGACAGGATGCTTCAAGAACCATAGACACTGTACATACTGCATAAGCAGCACTCAATGTACCTTTTTAATCTCTCAGACAAGATCCATCCACGAACATCACACTATCTGACTCTTCTAATGCTGTATCTTTTATGTCAGGTCTTGGTTTCGTGCACAATTCTGTCACATCCAAACAATCATGATCTGCTTCCTCTTTCACTTCTTCACAACTTGAACTTGGCAACAAAGTTGCTGGGTTCAATATTGTACATCTTATCACTGTCACATTTTCAGCACCCAAAATCACTCTCTCGTACCTAGTCAGCCGACTATAGGTCATATGCTGAGTTCGAGTTCTTGATAATAGGATTTCAACAGAGTGTGGCACATATACTTTCACTGGATGTCCCATAACAATTGTCTCGCTCTGCTCAAGACTCACAAAAATAGCAGCCACTGCTTTTAAACAACCTGGTAACGCTGCAGCCACTGAATCCAAAGTAGCAGAAAAATCTGCCACTGGACGACGTGCCATTCCATGTTTTTGTGTTAAGACTGATAACGCACACCCATCTCTCTCACAACAGAACAGACCATTCCCAAAAACACCTCTAGAGATGCACCAAGCTCGTACTCTTCCTTCCCCCTAAGGCACCGTCATTGAGATGAGTCTGAGTCACTCTCTGGACATTACAACAAATACTGTGAAACCACTTGCACATTTTGATTCTTACCAACTTGTTCCCCTGCGTGAAATCCAGTACTCGTACTGTATCTCTGTACTTGAGCATTCACATTATTTGGCATAGGAGCTTGAGGCACCTGTACTTGTTGTGTCTGTGGTGTAACTACCTGCTGCTATTGTTGCTGTTGTTGATTCACAACCACTTAATTCTGCATCTGCAGATTGAAATTTTGATTCATTCCATTATTCTTCAATAAAGATCTACACTCATTCCTCCCATGTCCAAACTTTCCGCACGCATGACAAGGATATTTCTTTTTCATTTCTTCCCTACTCATTTTACCTCTACCTCTACCTCCGTTTGGCACCTGACCATTTTGATTTTGTCCTTTCATCTGAAAATCTGTTTGAGAACCATTGCTTCCATCCTTCTGTTCTGCCACTTTCACCTGTGCCCACATCATTTTCTCTTTCAGCTTTTTATGCCTTGACTCAATATCATCACTACAATATTTAGCATATCTCAGAATCTCATCAACTGTTTTACTCTGCCAACAAATCAAATGTTGCTGAATCATGTTACTAATTTCAGGTTTTAATCCAAAAACAAACCTATATACAAAGTGTCTCATATCTTTGTCACCTATACTTTCAAAACCACTATACTGTTTGAACACCTGTAATAACCTTTCATAATAGGCATGTACTGATTCTTTGGGCTCCTGGGTTGTCCTGTCAATTTTAACCCAATCTGTTTCTTTTGGAGAGATTTTACTCTTCAAGTAAGTAATTACTTGATTATATTTTTTCATCACTTCATCTGCGCCTGTTTTCAGATCTCTAGGATATTCCTCTTTAGGCCAATCAACAGTAATCTTACACTCAGTCCATAAGTCAGCTGGAACTACAATCTCAAACAAACCATCTAAATCCTTTAGCAAAACTTTCGAAACCTTTACAAACCTCTCTACCTGTTTGTACCACTCGACAGGTTTCTGCCTCAACCTGGGAAAATCATTTGTAAAAGATAATATATCCTGTATTGACCAGGGAACGTGAACATATCCACCACCTGGAACTTCTCTCATTGGGCATATCCTTTCAGCCTGTCCTGTTTCTCTTAATGGAAATAAAGACGCATTTTTACTTGCAAGCATTTCTTCCTACTTTTTCGCCCATCTACCTTTCCATCGATCTAAATCTCCCCATTTTTTCAAGGTATTCATCAGTTCTTTTACTTGCAATCATTTACCAGACGTATTCAAACTCTCCAAATCCTTATCAGTAAAATCCAATCTATAAAATTTTTTTGCAAAACTTTAGACTTTTCTATGTCTACTCCATATTCTTGTGCAGCTTCTGCCAACCTCTCATGTAAATTCCTTGCTTTCCGTGTAATATTCTTACACAAAAATAACAACTCTTCATCCCGGTACTTACTCAATATTTCTGGACTTATGGTACCAATAATCATTTCTTCCAGATCCACACTCAATCTAGCTACATCTATACTCGATTGTGACTTTTTCTTTTCCATTCCTCTTAACCAGTCATCTAACTCCTCTGGCGAAGGACCCACCGAACTCCCTGATACTGGAGTTGTTCCACTTTCATTCTGCACTATTTTTCTAGGATCCATCTGCACACTTCTCTTTGGTGTTTCAGTTACGTTTTCACTCACTGGAAGATCAATCAATGAAGTACTCGTCTCAACCTGTTCTGATCCACTAACATTCCTAGCATTATTCATGGGAATTGTCAATGCATGTACTCTCGATATATTCTGACTCTCACCATAGAATGGAACTATAAGACCAATTGTCACTGGTACCGATAATGCTTCTGCATTCAGACTCATCTGACTAATTCTTTGAGTTAACTCCTCTCTTGCCTTATTCAACATGTCAATCTCATTTCCCTGCATCACTACTCGAGAATGTGAAGTTACCGGAACTTGTGTAACCTGTGAAACTTTTGGAGATTGTAGAGGTTGTGGAACCTGAGGAACCTGTATTTCAATTAGTGGTGCATTTGGAACTGTTTCCCCTGAACTTTCCTGATATGGTGGAGGTCTCTTTAATAATATTTCATCCAACAACTCATCATCAATCTCACATGAGTCATTATCTTGTTCTGAAGTCTCTAAATTATTCTTTTTCTCTTTGACTTTGCCTCCAGTCTGATCTTCAGCAACTATTACTGGCTATAATCCATCTGCACTTACATCTCTCCTCCATCTTTTCTTTTGATCATCCCATCTAGCCTCAGAATATCTCGTTATTATATTCCTGTATTTAATTCCATTCCTGTCGCTCTCCCTTTTATAAGCCTCATGTTTCCATTCCTCAAGCGCTTCATACTGCATAGGTCTAGGACTTGGTTTTAACGAATTCATTCGTCCTCTCAAGTTCTCCAAAATCCTTACATTAAATGTACCATTCTCTGAAATAGCTAAAACTCCATCATCTTCCGTATATTTCATCCAATTCTCTAACCATGTACACGTATGATAACCACGTTCCAACATCATAAAAGAAGCAGGCGTTCTCGGTGGAGGTATAGGAAGTCCCTCTCTAGTAACTATCGGCTTGTCTTTTTTAAATAAATCTTTTATTCTTTTTACCATCTTCATTTTTAAAACACTCTTTTTCTAGCTAAATAAACCAAAACAAACAAGAGAAAACTTCCGTAAATCCTCTCACTCTATTCGCTAAATCCCAACCAATACTAGCAGGACTCACAGCAACCAACCAATCACGGCTCACTACGTATCCACTATTTAGACCAATGCTAGCGCGGCTCACAGCAACCGACCAATCACGGCTCACTACACGCCCGCTGCCTGACCAATGCCAGCGCTGCTTTTTGTGAGGTCGGTATTACTCCTGCTACTGACCCTCCCTTTACTAAATAATACGGCAATGTATTTTTCTATGTTTTCTTAACTATTTCTTGTTAGAAGCAACACAAAACAATGCTACTTTGTCTGCTCCACTAATAAAAGAGATAGTTCGATTCACTCGAAGAGTTTTTCTTTTACTTCCAGTAAAATAACGTCCAGCGCTACTCTACTCTCAATCAAGTTAAAGGAGGTCTTGGTACTCTTCTGGGGATACTAACCAAAGTTTCGGAAGAGGACTTTCCTTTCAGAAAGAGGTCTTGGTACTCCTCTGGGGATGTAAGGCCAGAGTTTCGGAAGCAGACCTTTCACTATTTCATGCTATCTTCTTTTACTCGAATATGTCCCTAAATAACATCGTCAGCCTTTCGCTGTTCGATATTACAACAGACAAAGTCCTTTTGCAGTGTGATACCCTTCTCACACTATTCTTCTGCCACTTAGGCTAAAATACCATCATCCTTGGATCTTAGGTAACTCTGTACCCGTATTTCCAAACAACATAAAAGAAAGACACTAACTTATCATGTTAATAATCAATAAATCAATAATCAATAATTATTGCCAAACTAATCAATAATTAACCATCCTCTGCTACCAAAAACTGATCCAGCGATCAGGGATCGATAATTTTTCACAAAGATAGGCCCATTTACTTTACCCAACTAATCCCTTCACGCTGGGGTTCAGTGTGATGCAAGTTTATTTCTAATTCACTATATACACTTCAGAACCTGCATTTCTCCTAACAATTAATTGTGTCGATGAACCTAAAGTTGAGTAGTTGATGTCAATAATATGTACTTATCTATGCATTCATTTTTACTAAATAATAACAGACTCAATGTGTAGTTTTATGTTGTTTATCGTAAATAATGTAAGAATAAATGCTCATCAAGTACAGTTATATGAAATGCAAATCGTGAATTATCACAGAGAGAAAACATTGGCAATGTATAAATTCAAACTCATATCAATAAACAATGCATTGAAGGAGTGGATAGGTGAAGAGAGAAAAGTTTCAGAGACAAACCACATTTGCAAATGAATATGCAAATTAAGAAGATTATCTATACTAACCCACGTAAGATTCAGGGAAACTACCCCACTGGCCAGTTAGGGCAGGAAGGTCACTCAAGTAGAGTCGGGTGACAAAGATTCGGTCAGGAGTCAGGAAACAGGTAGGCCTCTATCCGGAAACAGCAAACCGACGACAGCGACGATCTCCCGCTAGCTAAACACTAGTCGACCCAAAATCACACCCACCGGGGACTTTCAATTATACCCTAAAACCTAAATGCCCAACCGACATTTGTTTCAATTAACAACCCAAGTTTGTCTCTCATTGGCTAATAATGGGGGTGTTCTGTCACACCACTCTCGTCATGTCCATTTTATTAGACACCCTTTTGTTCAAACTTTAAGCATTACATCAGAATCGTCCCAGAAACAATTTCTGAACATGATCATAGTAAACATTTCCTGCAGTTCCTTGAATGTTGCAAATCTCTACGCCTCTTTTGTTCGTCTCTGCCATCTCGTGAGGAAGTGGCATCGCTTCCATTTGCAATCTTTTCCTCCTTCTTCCGTAACCTTGGGTGACAGTCAGTACAACGCGAAGGACATTTCTATTGCCTCTGCATTCTCTCCTCATTCAAAGCTCATTTATTTCGTATTTTTCTTTTTCAGGAATAAAGTTAACCCAAAACTGGCATGCAGAAGTGTAGGCCCATTGCTTATTTTTCTACAAGAACAGACCACAAACATTTATTATTTTCACGAAATGTAATTTCATTTTGCGCACCATCCCAGCATTTGCACTAACCCATGCACACCCCATGTTATGTTATTCCTAGCGAAATATTATTAACGTGCACAAAAGCAGCAATAGTTTTTATCAAGCAGTTTGCGGCCTAGTTTTCATGAATTAATACACGCATTAGTTTACGCATGCTGTTAGACTTGGCATCTTTTGGCGTGTTTCCCCTGACTTTTTGCTTTCTAACCTCCCGTTTTTGACTCAGTTTTTGCTGGTGTAACGATTCTGCGCACTTTCCTCACTGCTGTCCAGTGGGAAAGTGCAAGTGCTCCTGTATAAAATGTGTATGGATTGGTATTTCCATGATTGGCCTATTTGATCTATGTGTCAGTCCCTAGTAAAGTGCACTGCGAGTGCCAGGGCCTATAGATCAAAGGCTGTTGGTGGGCTGCAGCACTGGATTGTGCCACCCACGCAAACAGCCCATAAAGTGTAACTCGGGCCTGCCATTTCAGAGCCTGTGCGCAGCCTGGGGCTGCCATGTCGACTTGGCAAGTGCACACACTTGCAAGTCCCTAAACCTTCCCTTTTCTACATGTTAGTCACCCCTAGGGTAGGCCCAAGGTACCCCTGTGGGCAGGGTGCGTTGTATGTGAAAGGTAGGACATGCCCTGGTGTGTGTGGCATGTCCTGATAGTGAATTACAGCCTACTTTGTTTTTCACTATTGCAAGGCTACCTGTTCCCCATAGGCCAGAATGGGCAGTTGGATTATTATATCCTATGATCCTAACTGACCCAGGGAACATGGTAGAAATTCGAGTTTAGTATGCCTGAACTCAGAATGATAAAATGCATCTTTTAGTGAAGTTGGTTTTAACATTCTGTGTTTGAAAATACCACTTTTAGAAAGTAGGTATTTTCTTGTCTAACCATCCAAGCCCGCCTCTGCTAGGTTGTGTATTCCTTGTCTGGAGTGTGAGTGACAGGGGCTGGGGGATTCCAGGAGGCAGGGTGAGTCAGCACAGGGCTGAATAGCAAGATCTACATGTAGATGGGTGGGAGGAGTTGCACCTGGGACCTGAATAGGGCTGTGCCTTCCCTCCACAATGCTGGTTCCACCTCCTGTGGTGTGTCTGATGTCCCTGGCCTACACTGCAAAAGGAAAGAAGGAGACTTGTCAACAAAGTGCTCCAGGACTGACCAGAACTGGTTTGGACTAGGCAAAGGCCTCTCTGCCTTCAGAGAACAAAGAGAAATTGAGGATAAAGGGGGACCCAAACCCCAGAACTTTAGATCTCGCTGGAATCAAGGAATCTGCCAAGACGAAGAGCTGGAAGAGCTGCCAGGAGGAGTACTGCCCCTTTGCTGTGTTGTTGCTTTGTTGGGTTGGCCTGCAGCTGCTGCTTCTGCCTTGGGCAGTGAAAGGACTGGACTGAACTTTCTCTACTTGTGCTGAGTATCTCCAAGGGCCTGAACCGAGCTGGCCTCCTGTTAAGAAGTCTCAGGGACTGCAAAGACTTCACCAACCTCTGGGTACTGCTCCTGGAACTGCTGTTTCAGTTGCCACAGAGAAGAGGGAACCGCGACCGACTCTGTCAACCGACTCCATCGCTGGCCTTGTGTCCCGAAGGCACCGCAAGCCGCACCGACTCGCCCTGCACCGTAAGCCTTGGTCTCACCGACTCCGTCACCGAGCCGCTGCCTGCACCGCATCGAGAGACACCGCGACCTGCATCACCTCGCTTCACCTCGCTGGCCTGAGCTCACCGACACGGTCGCTGCTGGCTCGACACCCGTGACCGACTCGTCACGCACAGCTGTCCGGCTCGGCCAGCGCCAATTCCCGCCAACCGGCTCTGTCGCTCGCATCACAACTTGCCAGCACCGCATCGAGCACCGACTCGCCCTGCACCGCAAGCCTTGGTCTCACCGACGCCATCTGCACGATCGTCACCGAGCCGCTGCTCGCACCGCATCGAGGGACACCGCACCTTGCACCGCTTCCATTTTTGCATCGCGACCGCGACGGATGCCAAGACCGACTCGCACGCCTGTGTGAGCCGCAGTAAGAAAGGTACTGTGAACGAATCTGTCCCGCTGTTGCTGGCCCGTACTGACGCGGTCAGCGGGAACTGCGAGACTCTGTTGTTTTCAGCATCGCGGTAGGCTCGGACCGAGCTACCGACTCGTACGAACTGTGTTTTTCAACATATTTTGCAACTGAAAGACATTTTGAGAAGTAACTATTTTTGAAGTACTGTATAGTGGATTTTTATCGTATTTGGTCTTGTTTTAAGTATATAAAAATATTGGATATTTTTCTAAACTGGTGTGGTGTCCGTTTGTAGTGCTTACATTGTATTACTGTTGGTTTTGTGCAAATGCTTTACACACTGCCTCTAGAATAAATCTGACTGCTCGTGCCAAGCTACCAAGGGGGTGAGCAGGGGTTATTTTAGGAGTGTAACTCCCTTATCCTGACTAGGAAGAAGGGTCCCTACTTGGACAAAGGTGCAAGCCCTTGCCAACTAGAGACCTCCATTTCTAACACATGCGCTAAAGCATTTCCCCATGTTTTAGTATTTATTAATAACATTTTCACCGCACACTGTTAATAAGTGTTACTGAGGGTTTTAATCCGAGCAGGATTTATTCACGCAAAACCGTGCTCCATCAGATGTGACAGCTACCTGCTTTGCATGTGTCGATGCTTATTGGTTGTCAGGTGCCCCGTGTTAAGCCTAAGCGAAGCCTGCTCCTAAGTTTCTGTGTCGGACTGTTCAGTGTGTGGATGCTCTGCAATATGGCTGCGTGTGACTGACCCTGGACTCCTGTGTGACTCCTCTGCGATGTTTAGCACCAGTGTCCCTACTCCGAGATGTGGAGCAGGCGGCCTACTCTTCGACGTTGCTGTGTGTCACTGCTCCACAATGTTTTTCTCCATGTGTTCGTGTTTTTTAATATTACTATGATTTGATGTTGCCATTATACATACATAACAACGTTCACTGCCTCTAAGCGCTATAATTAACGCATGTTTCCTATTAGAAAATTTGCCGACCTGGGAGAGATGAAGGGTTGAGTTAGACTTGTTGGGATTTGAAACTGTGATCCACTGATGTGCAGAGTTACAGCGTTATATGTCTGTGTGCCAAGACTACATCTTGATGTGCCTACTGTCTTCTAGTATTCTTGTTAGTGATCCTTGGTGTGCATGATGTGGGTGACTGCACCCTGGTGCGTCTGCTCCTCAGTGTGCCCGGCCAGGACACCCTTACAGCCATGCCTCCGAAAGGGGCACACAGGAGCAGATGGAAACCGGACTACTTCGTGGCCTCATCAGGGGAATAGGTAGGAAAATGGGGGCATAGTCAGTGGCATGCGAAGAAAGGTGTTATATGGGCCAACAGAGACTAGCATCTCTCCCATATTCTGTGCCTTTGCATACATCATCACGAGGGGAAACCCTAGAGGCTGCGGCCCTTTCTCATAGTGAGCACAAGAATGCAGCGCAGCATGTCACGTGCTCCCGGGAAGTACAAACAGTGCAAGTGGATTAGCAATGCGCCCGGTGAGATCACTTCTGCAGAAGTCAAAAACAGAACAAACAAACAAATCTGCATTCTGTGCTGCCGACAATATTTCTTTTGTCATTTAAATGTAACTGCTCAGCCTTCTTGGCACTTGATTTGGCAATGTCATGCTTAAAGAAAGTATGCTGCTTCTCACTGGAATTATTCCTGGGACCAACATCTCAATGAAAAGGCACAGAACGAGAAATGTTTTACAAAACTTGGAGTCCGGGGTGAAATATTGTATTAGAATCATTAAAAATCGACTCACTCGGAGGATTGCTTGCTAAGTGGCTAAACGGCTACCCTGTTAGCTATTTTTTGGAATGCTAGGCGGCTTATCTTGTTTTGAAAGCTAGCGAAGTTTTGTGGCAAAGAAAGGAGGACAAAGAGGCATTGCCACCACCAACCACAACGGAACAAAAAGCCATTGAGTAATTAATTGCCACTCCTTACAGACCCCCACCAATCCACCACCCTCCCTCCTGCCCACACCAAGGATTTGGTAAAGACCAAACGGCAGTGGGAGACATTTTTGATTTTTGGGCAATATGAAAAAACAATAGGTGCTCCCATACATCCTGCATTTTCACACAACTCCTGTAATTTTACATATCCAGCTAAGAGATATTTTATTATTAAGAGCGTCCAGGCACAGACTCAGCGGCATTCACAGAAAGATTCACAGGTTGAACAAGTCACAGAATCAGGGCCAGCGGGGTTTATCACTCACAATTAGACATACAACAATCTCAAATCCACCATTTGTAGTTGTAGTTGTAGTAAACATGCAACTTAGGGTGCGATCAAGGGAGTTTCAGGGGAGTTACACTGCAAAAGTTAGTGAACACTGCAAACTCGTTCATTTCATTTCAGCTTTATTTCGGTTACTGAATCAACCATAAAAGCATAGTAGCGACACAAAATACAACAAAAAGTCTTCAGAAAGATCCTTATGTGGCACAGTCAAAATACATTAAGACCCAAAATTCTAACAGCGCACATGGGTTAAAAACACGATATCCGTAAACGCCTCAGTTTCGAGTATTCACAACATTCTGCAAGTCGTTCTCATCATCAGTTTCTCCTGCAAACAGCCAGAGGAAGGGCCTTTATATGGAAAGGAAGGGGGTGCGCCACATATGTAAAGGGCAATGTGGTGAAAGGGCATTTTGTCATCGGGAAAATGTTTGATTATGGAGAAAGCAAATTTCCTCCATGCATTAACCAGCTGCAAAAAGGAGAACTTGGGGATATATATGAGTTTCGTAAGATTCTCCAAATCCTTAAAATGTAACAACTCTACATACACTCCAGACACAAATCTACAAAGCATAGATTCACGCCGTTCGAGGAATTTTTAAGCTACTTTACCAAGTCTCCATTCCTATGGCCAAGTACTGCAGAAGGACCGAAAGTCTACAATCTATGCCCAGCAATAGTCTGACTTGCAGGGTTAGATTTGAGAAACATTTTACAGCAATTTTCTAAATGCCGTAAAGTGTTAAATCATGCTACGGAGCTTTTGTATTGCACTTTGGTCACCAGTTAGTTTTGGCATCAATCCCCGATGATTGCTATATTCCAAAATCATATATATATTTTTTTATTGACTGACACAGTAATCACCTTGATCAGAGGAACCAGGTGGATTACCATGAACGTAATTGTCATAGTCTTTCCAGTCACCCCAAGCTTGAATGGGCGCTGTCTTTACTCTGCTTTGCCTTTTCTTGTACCACATTTCATTCCGGCTTTCGATGAGATCCGACCGATTTTCCGAGTGCTACATTTTACCCAGTGGCTATCGCTACTGCGTAGCAGTCGCGGCCGGCCTGACGGGCGGGGGTCGCGCGGGTTCAGTGGGGAAGCGGGACAGTAATTATTTACAATTTAAAAAACTTCCCCCGGGTCACGCGCCGCCGCCTCAGCTCCTGCTGCTTCTGGCCGGATCTGCATTTTCCAGAGGCAGCCTCCCTCCCCTCCCCAAGCCAATCACAATGCTGCAATGGCAGCGTTGTGATTGGTGCGGACGGCGCCCAGCCGGGCGCCTGAAGGGAGGCCAATTTCTCTATGTAGGCTGCATGTAGCCTACATAGAGAAAAAGGCAGAGTGCGCATGAATGGTTTGGTCGGCCCCAGAGGGCCGACCAAACAGTCAGGGCCCAAAACAGTGGGCAAGCCACTCTCCCCCTGCCCTCAAGCAGGACCGCCAACCCGCCCGCACCCAACCAGGCACTTCTGCTTTCTCGCAGTGTGAGAAGCAGAAACATAAATTGGTATTTTTACCATTTTATGTTTCTGCTTCTCGCACTTTCGAGACAGCAGTAGGGCGACACCCCTCCGCCCCAATGGAGGAGCCGCCCCTGGTACACCTAAATGGTGATGTCTCTGCAAATTGATGCACTTCAATAAAATTTCTGTGTTCCACAGGACAATGATGTATGAACTGCAAAATGTTTCCTTAGACGAGGCGTTACCAATTTATACAAAATAAGATTCTGAAAGTGTAACACACAAGGCAATGTCAACAAATGAATGAACACAAACAGAAACTTAATTCTCCAGTTACATGAAAATGATAAATTGATCAAAGAAACTGCCTATCACTTTTTATTTTTTTCTGCACAGGAAGGCTGGGCTCAAAACAGCAGCTCCAAGAAACAATTTGTCACCACAAATTTGTAGTGGCTGATACATGCACGATGCTGAGTCAGAGTAGATCCAAGTAAGTTTATTCGTTAAGTCTGAGAGTCAAGCTATTAGTGGGCTCACCAGTCAGGCTCCATCTTCTCAACCTTTAAACTCTAAAATTCGAAGCCTTTTAAAAACATATTTTTTTCTGAGAGTGAATCTCTGACTTGCTCGAGCAGGGTTTCATACACAGGACTGTGAACATAAAATATTACACTCTTTCGGGGCCACGCAGTATATAAACTTCCTGAGAATAAATTGGAGAAGATCCTGTCAGCAACATTTAGCATATCCAAATCATAAGAAGTACTGTTTAGGCTGTCTTTTATTATACTAATTGCATGTGTCCCCTGTTAGATGGCTAATTCCTGTTAAGTGACCAGTTGTTGACAATATATTTGCTTTTCTGGGCTCAGAGGGCAGCCATTGTAATTTGAAGAGCAGGACCAATAGCCCCAGTGAGGTATGTGCATTGAGCCTCTTAAGCTGAGATGAGCTGCAAAAATAGTTCTAATCCAGTTTTGGTACAGGCATCACAAAGCGCAAATTTATAAAGTTACATTTCAAGTTATCAAAAAATTGACTTTACCATTAAATTAGATTTTGAAAACTGAATGGAGAATAACTTTGATTCATTTTGCTCATACGATCCTATGCAAAGTTTCAAATTAAGGATTTTATTTATACCTAGGTATGTAGCTGAACCTACACAGTAAAAATTGCTTTTGGCTATTGAGTCATTATAGTGACAATGTATCAAATATGTAGTGTGCCACTTATTAGATATTAAAAACACAGCAATGTGGGCTTACAAGGCACATTTTAACAGTAACTTTTTAATATATAAAAATAATTTTTCCCACATGGCAAAGGCATTTTTCTCTTCAGTGAGTCACTGCAGTGCTTTGAAACGGCAGTCTAGCCAGAGCTCGATGGTGCTCCGGGCAGCCATATTTTTGATCATATATGTGGGTGGTGTAAACTCACAATGCAGTCTACATAATATTTAACCCCTCTTACATTGGTGCATTTCTGTGCCATCTACCATGGTGTTACAAGAAAGTTAAATAGACTAACTGGATACAACCAATTTTAACAGTATAATTTTAGGGCTAGAGCAACCACACTGCGGCAGTGAAAGGCGGTGTGTTCTTGTCCAGAGTTCTAATACCAGTATAAACAGGGTGCCAGGTAGAAAAGACAATATGATATTTATTTTCTTCTCTGCCACTTCAGTAATTAAGCTGCTTAAGTAAAGAAACACTTGTTACCTATTTTCAAAACAGCCACTTATGTTGTTATGCGTGGAAAGAACACCTGGTACTCTACATTTATACCTTTCATTTTTCAATGGTCACATAAACAAGCCATCAAAATGGTCAAAATTCCCAGACGAAGAACATACATGCACAGATTAATAACTTTCACAATGATTTGTCACTTTACTCTATAGACATCAGCTATAAATATACTTCAACAACCTTCTGAACTTAACAATCTAACCCAGCAAACCCGACCCCAGCACACCTCCCAAACACCACCACATTTGTGATCTGTTCTATACCTTCCATTCCAGGGTCCTGACACACTATTTACTAGTCTCCAAATATTTGTTGCAATATGCGACCAGTATTTTTGTGACCAGTAAAGAATTTTAAGAACTGACCTGGAGTTGGACACTAATAGGTCAGTTCATAGTGTTCAAAATCATAGTGTGTCGGAATCCAACCTGCCTCCAAATATTAATGAGGTAGTTCACAATTTGTGGCTCACAACTATTGGAGGCCATCACAGGAATGGTAGCCTGCTGGGATCATCAAGCCACATGTCTGTTGATTGCTTTTTAATAAAGTCCCATGGACCACTGCCTACTCTTCAATAAACATTTGTTTACATTCACAAAAGGCAAGGGGCATTAGAAACTCCTTTAAGGTGTCAGTATAATATCAACATTTTGTGACTGGATTTGGGTCAGAAAAAAATTGATTCATCAGATACAGATTCTGTATTTGGAAGGGATGCCTACAGTACACTGCTTCTAGATGCCAAATTAGTATCTCTTCATAATTTTATTTTAGGAGATGGAAAAGCTTTCCAACTCCTAAATACGGATGAGTATATAAGAGAAAGCATTTTAACGACTGCAAACACCAAACTAGAGGATTTGTAACTGTTAAAATGCTAAGTACATCAGGCCCTAGTTTATCCTAAGAATCCAACAATGACTACCATGTAATCATTAGGCCCCCCAGCCCCTACCATTCTTTCTTGCCAACACTGTTTCTCCCACAGCACAACGTCAGCATCACAAACCTTGTCACTGACAATTGTGCCTCACCCAAACACATTTTGAAAGTTTCTGCCTTACCACCAGTCTTGCTTAGCATGCCTCTCATAGCATAACTTTCCAAAGGCCCAAAGAAGGCATTCACTTCTCCCCCAACTCACAGACTCCAGTCCCATGCTATTACCTTACAACTCACAAACTCTAGCTACATTGTACATGTAAATAAGTACATCGTCAATCTACAAATATTAACTGGACAGCTATTTTTTGACAGATTCATCACCCCATTGTCTACTGTTTTGTCCCTATTTTTATTTTTTCATTCTAAGCTCAAGGCGGTGGTAACATCAGCACTCTCTGATAAATTTGCCCAGGTCTGTTTTTCTACCATTTCTCTAAAAAGTTGGCTTCAGCCTTTTCATGGACTAAATCATGTCTTAGAACGATAAAGTTTGTCCTGACTCCCGGAGACTTTTATATTCCTTTGAAGCTTTTTCCTTTTTATTGGATTCCTTCCTGCAAGCACCGGCCCTTAACATATATAATTCAAGTGCAGAGCAAAATGGCTACTGGATGGCCTCGGCCCTACCCCGTGCAAGTCAGGTCAAGATCAAAAGCGGTTCTTCCACATCCAGCTATTGACAGGTTGCCACACCAACAATTTGTTTGTTTTAGGCCTAACACGGATCCCAATTTGGATGGGTTACAGCCACAGAATGAAGAAATACTTGCTCTTCCTGCAGAAAACACTGCTCTCTAACAAATTTTGATGAACAGAGGTAATGATCTCCATGTCACAAGGACTCATTTTCTTTGTTTTTCTGGTGACTTTGCTAAGATACAGGAATTTCTGGATGGTCTTATGGTGCATTTTGCTTTTTGGGCCTGACCTTTTCGACCAATTGAGCTAAGATGGGGTATTTGGTTCGTTCCTTTTCTGGAGTTGCCCTATCATGGTGCTTACTTAGGTGACTCAGGTTCATCTATTGGGATTTCAGACCTCCTGGGCTGAAAGAATTTTAATGGCCCTATTTTATATTGGCTTATGAAGGAGAACAAGGACGGATTAATTCCTTCTCCATATCGTGCAACTCTATCCAACTTAACATATATGTATTTATTTATTGAACACTGTGTGCCTGAGGGAAGAGTTAAACACAAGAGAACTAAGGGGTTCGGAAGAGGTTTTAGTCCGTTCTTGCACAGACGTTCTGAGTAGTCTATGAGTGCAGCTTCTTCCTTCTCCGAGGTACCTTTTCAGATAGGAATGGATCGTGGTTTTTAGGTAACAGCCTACCAGACAGCTCAGCTGTCTGGTTAGACATCTTGGGGACATTCAGAAAGCTGACCTAGAAATGCATATAAGACACTCTAAGCCATGCCACTCGACTCCACGCCACTCCAATCTACGCCACTCACTCCACGACACAACATGCCACTCCACTCTTCACCTCTCCACTCCACACCACTTGCCCCACTCCCCTGCACCCCACTCCAATCTACACCACTCTACCCAATTCACCCCTTCCCACCCCACTCCACTCTGCCCCACTCCACCCCAATCTACCCCACTTCAATCTACCCACTGAAATCCACCCAATTTAGCCCACTCCACTCTATCCCAATCTCCCACACTCCAATCCACTCTACTCACTCTACCCCACTCAATTTCACTCCAATCTACCACATGCTGCCCAAATCTACTCCACTCCAGTCCAATGTAACCCACTCCACCACAAGCCAGCCACTCCAATCTAACCCACCCTAACCCAATATACCCCACTCCAATCTACCCCATCCCAATCTACCCACCCCACTCTATCCAACCCCACTCCAATATACTCCACTCCACTCCAATCTACCCCACTCCAATCTACCCTACTCCACTCTACCCCACTCCACCCTAATCTACCCCACTCCACTTCTATCTACCCCAATGCACTGCACTCCACCCTTCCCCACTCTACCCCTCCCCTCCCCTCCAATCTACCCCAATATATCCCACTTCACTCTACCCCGATCTACCGCATTCAATCTACCCCACTCCATTCTATCCCACATCACCCCAATCTACCCCACTGCACCCCAATCAACCCCAATTCAATCTATCACACTCCCATCTACCCCACTCCAATCTACTCCAATCTACTCCACTCCACTCCAGTCTACCCCACTCTACCCCTATCCACCCCACTCTACCCCAATATACAACTCTTAACCCCACTCCAGTGTACCACACCCCATACCATTTTAGCCCACACCACTCCAATCTACCTTACTCCCCATCCTACCCCACTCCACTCCGCCCCAGTCTACCCCACACCACACTATCCCAATCTACCCCCACTCCTTTCCATTCTATCCTACTATAATCCACCCACTTTACCCCACTCCAATCTACCCCACTCCACTCCAATCTACCTGACTCCACTCCAGTCTACCCCACTCTTCTCCAATCTTCCCCAATCTACCCCAATATATCCCACTCTACTCTACCACAATCTACCCTGCTCCTATCTTCCCCACTCCAATCCACCACACTCTAAGCTACCTCAATCTACTCCACTCAGTCTACTACACTCCACCCCAATCTACCCCACTCCAGCTCAATCTATTCATTTCAATCTATGCCACTCCAACTACCACACTAATCTACCCAACCCCCTCCACTCCAATATACCCCAATTTACCCCACTCCAATCTACCTCAATCTACTCCATTCCACCACACTCTATTCTACCCCACTCTACTCCCACTCCACTCTACGCCAATCTACCCCACTCCAGTCTACCCCAATCTACCACATCCCACTCTACCCCAATATACTCCACCCCACTTCACACCACTATCTTTTAGCCATGCTGAACAGCACCCACACTGGTGTACATAATGGCTAAAACACATTGCCAAAGCCAATATCTCTGGCATATGTGAAAGTCATTGGCTTTGTAAATGCTTGTTTATCTAATGCCGAAAAGGCATTAGATAAAGCATGTACCATTATGATTCTGGTGTTGCCGGGTTCTAGGGCCGGTCACCGGCAGCGTGGCCTGTCTGGAGGTGGGAGGGAGGGTGGAGGGAATGTACTCACAGTAGTCAGTGCACGGATCAGGCCTCCGACCTACCCCTAGTTCTGTTGGTGTGGAAGTGGTATTTCCCGCTTGTATGTCTGCCTTTTCTTATGGGCTTCAGGGAGGGAGCAGCTGAGAACTTATCCACCAATCTAATAGCACGCAGATACCCCCACATGCAGTAACAGCAGCATGCAAGAGAGCAAGAAATAACAATAATGCAGGACTACTGGAAACACACAAACGACCAGAAACCGAGGTCCTGACCTGCGTTAAATCATTTACCCCTCACTCTAACCAAATACAAAACATTATCAGGAAACATTGGCCAATATTACATACTGGGTCTTTGATATTGGCCCCACCACGCTTTGCTTTCAAACGAACAAACAATTTGAAAGACACCATTTTACACACTAGGCCCAAAACCAACAGACAGGCAACATAACTATCGCTCTGGGGTCTTGCCCCAATAAAAGGCCACTACCCATGTGGATTATGTAGCATCTGCACATTGATACAGCCCTCCCAAAAGAATCCACTTCAACACCACGAACACCTGGATCCAAAAATCCCATACTACCTGCAGTACCAAAAATTGCATTTATATGATACCTGCCCATGCCAAAAGCACTACATAGGCATAACAACAAGGGCAGTGAAAACCAGAATTACAGAACATTGGAGCAATGTGAGATGCAGGAGACTAACAACTAAGATGAGTACCCGCTACACTGAGACGGGACACACCCCTGACCACCTACATTGGACAGTCCTTGAGGCTCACACACACCTACACAGCGATGACTTATTTAGCAAGGAACAATAATGGATTATCCGTCTTTTCACACACCTCACTGTGATCAACGATGAAATACCGTGGGGTGAAGTAACCTTAGTGTAACCAGGTTTATACATCATCAACCTTGACATAGAATCAGCCCTACTGTGAACACTCTGTCTCACCACACGCCCAGCAGCGCATGCCTCCCTAGCAGTGGACTGAGAAGGGACTTAATACATAAATCGCAAAAATCTATATCCCACAAAAACCCCCGGCACACTCAGCCCCCACGCCTGTTGATGCTCCCAATTGGGTTCACTAACATGGGCCAACAGCCCCCCTAATCCCTCCCTCCTCTCTGTGACCATTGCTATATGCCCAAAATACACCTGCCACCTTGATTCTAGGCCTTGGCATGAATAGGCCACCCTACCAACACTGTGTCATTGAGAGACGGTCTCCTCTGAGAGATACCCACTTTTTCTTTAAAAAAAACCTTCCAAGACACAGACTGAGCCATCTGTTGCCCTGTGACCCTCACAGGCACTTCACCTGTCATATATACCGTATTCCCCCTTTGTGGACCTGGGAGCCATCCCCCTCCTATGAGACTTTGGGCGGTGCCTACAGTAATGGGTCCACCCATTATCAATTGAGTCATATTGAAATTATTGGCTCCAATAATTTTCTTCATTAAAAATACACGGTTCACCGACTGCCGCCTGTTTTTAATTACAGGACCTTCGGTATGCTAATCTGCGTACATACTGACCAGTCCAAATGGGGGCCCTTGTCCACTGAGTTTGGGTAAGTTTTGAGAATTGCACCATCAGGCAACTGCATCCATCTGCTCGGCGCTCTGATGGGGAGACTCGCGCTGGTCTTCTACATGGCTGACAACCAAGTTTTGTTATCTGATGTGTTGCGTGATAAAGTTTAACTGCATGAGCACACCGCTGGCTTCTTCTGTGGTCATAGCTGTTTATGGTGAGCAGCATGAGCATGCACTGACACGAATAGTGATTTGCATCCAGTGCTTTTAAATGTTGCTTTCAAGATGAATATGTTTTTAACATTTTCAGTTCCTCCCCTTACTATTTTCTTTCCCTAGGTCTGTCCCCAGAGGTATACTATATAGCCATGTGATGTGTCTTTTTACACATACCAATTCACCATCCATTATTGAGTACAAAAGGAATATTGGTCCTGGTGAAATGCCATGATCCTTCCGGACAGTAACACGCATGTTGGCCTTTGACTCACACTAACTTTAAATGGAGAAGAAAATTATATCTACCTCTCACTCAAATCACGTTTTTAACCATGACAAAGGAACCCAGTGATTAAATTTACCTTTGGACCCCTTTAGTCATTTTTATTGCAAATTTCTTTCCCATCCTACTCACATCTAGTCACCCACCCCACCTCACTCTTCACGTCAGCAAAAAGAAAAGAACTCCAGTAAAGAGCCCCCCTGAGGGGCCCATTGAGCATTGCAGTGCCGACTCAACGAGGAGCTGCCCAATGATGAAGCATGACATGCCTCTGGGTGTGTGAGGGCCCTTGCTCCGAAAAGGAGTACTCCCATTGACCTGATCTACTGGTAGACCTAGACTCCCACCTACGAACTGCATACTTTTTGTCTTCATAGCTCATTGAAGGGGCACGTATGCTGGACCTTATATAGCCCCAGCCCTCAATCTTTGTTTTGATTCCCCTTTAGTGTCCACCACTTTCCCCATATTGGTTTACATTGGAGTGGGAATAGTAAATGTAACCCCTTGAGGGCCTTAAGTCTAAGTTTGCTACTTTTTTTATAGTATTCATAAAGGTAAGTTACTACTAGTAGCATTACTACTAGTAAAGTTACTAGTAATAAAGTTACTACTAGTACAATTACTAATAGTACAATTACTAGTAGTAACTTACCTTTGTGAGTACCAAAAAGTGGTAAACCTAGATTTAAGTCTATGTTTACTACTTAAGACTTAGTTTACTATTTTTTGGTATTCACAAATGTAAGTTACTACTAGTAATGTTACTACTACTAAACATACTACAAGTAAAGTTACTGGTACTAAAGTTTCTAGTAGTAAAATTACTAGTAGTAAAGTTACTAGTAGTAGCTTACATTTGTGAATACCAAAATGTAGTAAACTTAGACTTAAGTCTAAGTTTACCTTTGTGAACAGGCCCTTAGTGTCCAACAACTTCCCTAAATTAGTTTAGATTGGAGTGGGAACAGTAAATGAAACCCCTTTACTTTCCAACCCCTTTACCCAAATTGGTTTAGATTGGAGTGGGAATTGTAAATGTTACCCCTTTAGGGCCTGATTCACAAAGGTAAACTTAGACTTAAGTCTAAGTTTACTACTTTTTTAGTATTCACAAAGGTAAGTTACTACTAGTAGCGCTACTACTAGTAAACGTACTAGTAGTAAAGTTATTAATAGTAAAGTTACTACTAGTACAATTAGTAGTAGTACAGTTACTAGTAGTAGCTCACATTTGTGAATACCAAAAAGTAGTAAACTTAGACCTAAGTCTAGGTTTACCTTTGTGAATTGGGCCCTTAGAGTCCCACACTTTCCCAAATTGGTTTATATTGGAGTGGGAATAGTAAATGTCACCCCTTTAGTGTCGAACACCTTCCACAAATTTTGTATAATAAAGATATGTCACACATTGTTCTATTTTAATTTGTTTCCAATTTTTATTTATTCTGTTATTTTACATTTTGAATCATATATACTTCAAGTAGAAATACAAATTATATAAAGTTAAGCAAATAAAATATGCTTTCAGCATTTTTTAATAATAAAGAAACAGGTAAATAATATTTATATACATTTGTATGTTGTACATTTTCAACTCTTACTTTTCATTGTTTACAAGCTACCTTCTTTTTTTGTAATCTCTTTGTATTATTTTTAGTATATTTTCCTGGAACCATGTCACAGTAAGGTGCTGCTGTATGTTGGAACAGGTAAGTCTTTTTTTAAGTATTTGTGAAGGGTTTAGAGGGTGAAGGGAATTTAGTAGGGAGGTTTACACATTAATTATAGTGTTTGTGGGTTTTATCTATATTTAGATGTATTGGTGTTAGTGTTTTTCACTGGTTTGTCAATTTCCGGTTTTGTACACTTATGTAGTAATGTATGCTATTTTAAATTGAGTGAAGTTACTTATATTTTGATGATTAACTATTATTTATATGTATGTTTGGGAATGAAATGTGTTTTGCCGGTGTGTTCTTTTTATTTTACCCTACAGGTTTCATCTATGAACGTTTTCTATGGGCATTTGGAGTTTACGTTTTTTTTTATCTTTAAACGAAATCAGTTTTGGTTTATAATAAACCAATAATTTTTAATTTGATTTCTTTTTTTCAGGTTTCCTGGAGCAGTTCTTTTTTCAAAACGTGTTTTCTGTTTTTTATGGAACGTAGATACTTTGGATTGCTTCGAGGGATTTTGAATGAATTCGTTATATTTTTTAATTTTTCCAGGAGATTTTTGGATTCATTTATCTCAGTTTTGGTGCATTACCATTTTTTATTACATGGAGAAAGAGAAAGATTTGGAGCTGCAGAACAGTAAGTTTTATTTCTTTCATTTATCATGGGTGGGAATTGTAAAATTTATTGTTTATGCCAAATGTATGTGATTGTTATGTGGAATTGTTTGGATTATGTATTGTAATTATTTTAGGTGATGGACTGTGTTGCTTTCAACTATTTTCGTTGGTGGTTACATTTTTTAAAATAATTTATAAATATTTTTATTATATCAT
Organism: Calotriton arnoldi; assembly: GCA_963921515.1. Taxonomy (NCBI): domain Eukaryota; kingdom Metazoa; phylum Chordata; class Amphibia; order Caudata; family Salamandridae; genus Calotriton; species Calotriton arnoldi. Next base: position 203,834 of record CAWUFW010016958.1, on the reverse strand, counting down.
TCTTTACTAACATTGCAATTTTAAATATTTGTTTGACTGATCTAATATATTATTTTATCTCTTATTTAAAAAAAATGTTTGGTATGGTTTAAAGTTTGACATTGCTTTTGAGGTCTTTGGTAGGTTAACATTTATTTTATGGTATGCTTTTGGCTATGATTTCTAAGTAATCTACTTCTTTGTTATTTATTAAGTGTTTGACCTTAATTTGTCGCATGTCATATATCCTTTTAGTTTGTTTGCTAAGTTTAGGCCCCATTTGGCTAACAGATTGCTCCATTCGTAGTTCTTGGTAGCTTTGCTTTTTTTGTAATGCTGCTATAAATTTGTATGGTGTAAATTGAGTTCTGCCTAGTGTGGATTAAAAGGAATTGTGCCAACCTTCCACTGCATTGTTTGAGTTGGCTTCCTGTGCCAAGGTGCTGTCATAGACATTCCACCATGGTATTTGGAATTTGGATAGGCGTCTGTGTCCGGTGCAATGCAGTCCGCCAACCCAAGTGTCTTCAAAATAGTCCATTAAGGGACATCTTTGTCTTCATTTTGTTGGTAACAAGGGCTTTCTATTAGTAAATGGTAGCGATTGGCTACCTCTCTGACAGGGACATAGGCTAGTGCTATCATTTTTTTGTTTATTTCAAAGGCAAATTGGCTATTTGTGAAATATTCTACACTTAGTAACGATTTTTGGAGGTGTCGCCACCTACTTTGATTGAAATGATAGTAGCAGTCTTGTATGACTGTGTGGGGGTATATTTTTAGAATGGTTGGAATCATGGCTTGCTCAAAGTCAATGATTATTTTTTGGGGGTAGTAGGTATTAGTTTTATGATTTATATGGTTTGGGTTTAATAGCTTGTAGTAAGTGCTGTTTTGTTTATTTGGTAGTAGGGCACATATAAAAGGGATATTTTTGTTTTGATATTCACCATACATGGTGTATATCTGAGTAAATGGTTTGGGACACATTTTGAAGGTCCCATCCATCATCCAGGTTTCACATTGGCTAAGTTTCATTAAGTTGTTTGATGTGGAAAATATTAACATTGCTTCTCATTGTTTAGGTTGTCAGGTAAAAGGAAAGGTTTGTCATAATGTATAATTGTTAAATATTCAGGTATGTGTACGTCTCAGTATTTTCTAGGGGAAGGTGTGGTATCACTGGTGGCTTTTTTAGTTTGTGCGATTACACGTTTTAAAGTTGGGATAGGTGGTAGTTGTCCTATTATATGTTCGGGGACTCGAGGTAGTATATGTTTCAAGATTTTGGTTGTGGGTCCCTGGGAGCTAGTGCTTGCCTCTCTAATGTCCTGCAATATTTCTCTTACTTCTATTTCTGTCACATTTGGGGAGTGGTTGTGCTCTCTTACATAAATTAAAACACCATATTTTGTAGTTGCCCTCTTATCGCATGCGTTAGAATAATATTTATTACATTTCCAGTTTATAATTTCTGATGATGCACTTTCTTGGCTGTATGTGTAGCCAATGTGATGTAGTAACTGTCTTCCTTTCTGTGAAGTGATAAATTTGGCAGCCTCTGTTTGTGTATCTATCAGTAGAGTAATAATATAAATACATATTATATTTTAACTTTTGCATGTTTGTTATTAACATGCTCAAAATGCAACTACTTCTACTTTGTATACCTACATGTATGTTCTCTTGAGATGTTTCATACGGTTTTACAGCTTTTCCGTTGGGGGTGTTCTAATATGTAGCAGGAGTTTTCTTTTCTATTGAATGAAAAACAAAACCCATAAGTTTCATTTTAAATGGTACTTTGTATATGTTGAGGACGTAAGGTCTATTTATGCTCGCTAATTGGGTGAGTTTATAATTTGTTATTTATTTACTGAACACGTACTTTCTTAAATCTTATTGCTGGCTTGTGATAATTATTTTCTGACAGTTTATTGGTTTTCAAGTTGTAGTTTTTTTCTTTTAGAAAGTCTATGTAAAAAGATAAAAGTTGGAGAATTGGTCATATTTATTTACTATTTTACAATTTAAGTTTAATAATAGTTATGTTTTCATTTAATGTAATATTACTTACTAGTTATGTAGTTGTTGAGATGTATATATTCTTCTTTAATGGTTTGACTTTATTGGGTAAAGTTGTTTATAGTTTTATTTTATTGGTTGTTCTACTATAGTTTGAATTTTCTTTTGTGGTAAACGCTAATTTAAGTTTTATTTTTGATGTATGATATGTAGTTTCATATTTTTGGGATATATATATATATATATATATATATATATATATATATATATATATATATATTTATATATAGCGACACTCTAAATTTGCTCACCTCAAATGTCTGCTTTTCAATCAAAATCTTTAAGCATAGGATTAGCACGGTGCCATCCACGCCGAGATAGAAACGGTCAAAGTCTTTTGCTATTTCTACAGCAAGGTTTTTAAGCCTAGGATTAGCACTATCCATGCTGAACTGTAAAATAACAAAAGCCTTTTACCACTCCAGCCACAGTATTACAGCTTTGAGTTGGTAAAATACCAACCAAGCCATCCTGAAATGAATAAAAGCAACCCCTGACACAAATTCGCTATCATTATAGTTCTTCAGAGAGGTTTAGCTTTGTCCAGACACAAGAGAGCACCCAGTATAAGTCAAAAGAATACCCTTTCAGGCCTAGAATGAAGCATACATTATGCAAAAAAGAAACAGAGAGCCCTGGATAGTTCCCAAGTTTAAGTGGAAACAAGCTCCTGCATAAAGCACCCTCAACACCAGCGACACTCTAAATTTGCTCACCTCAAATGTCTACTTTTCTATCAAAATCTTTATGTATGTGTGTGTATATATATATATATATATATATATATATATATATATATATATATGTATATATATATATATATATATATATATATATATATTATCTACTGGCGGTCGCCAGTAGATAGTTATAGTTAGGACCTATTATCCATAGGAAATCCGTGACATTCTATTTGAAATAACGTTGGCGCCGGTTGACGAATCTTCGCGAAAGTTTCCAACTTGTTGGGGCGCTCCGCTCCGCTCCTACCCTTAAAGTCTCGATTTGATTCGTCAAGCGGGGGCCGATAAAAAAGGGGGGTCCCAAAACGCGTTTTCCCCATTAATTTTTCCATAGGAACCTTTAGTCGCAGCTACAGCCCGAACTGCTGAACGGAATTACACCAAATTTGGCAAAGAGGTAGCCCTTGGTTCAGACTGGTGCCTTTTGCTTAAATGGTGTAAATCCGTTCAGTAGTTCCTGAGAAAATCAAAAGTAAAGTCACATATATATCTATGGCCGAGTAGGGTCCGCGTACCCTCAGCGCACCCTGCGCGCACCGTCCCGATCACGAGCTGCATGCTAATTGGCTGTCAGCTGGCTGTCAACACTCCAAACCAGGAAGTGTTGGCAGCCATTTTGTCCCTCGGTAGAACCGAGGCACAAAAACAAGTGCGCAAAACGCACAAAGGGGGCAGGGTAGAAACACCCTGACCCCCTAGGCCTGCTCAGGGGGTCTCACAAGGACCCCCTGGGCAAAAAAAAGCATTTTTTATTTTTTTGTAAATCGGCAGGATGCGCTCAGGGTGCGCGATCCCGCCGAGAAAAAAAAAAGAAACAAGTGCGCAAAACGCACAAAGGGGCAGGGTAGAAACACCCTGACCCCTAGGTCTGCTCAGGGGTCTCACAAGGACCCCTGGGCAGAAAAAGCATTTTTTTTTTAATCGGCGGGATGCGCTTAGGGTGCGCGAATCCCGCCGAAAAATAAAAATCGAGCGCGGTCTCCCGCGCTTCGATAGTTAATTGCCCCGGGTGGGCCAAGTCCCGGGGGCATGGTGGGGGGGTTAAATTTATGTATGGGGGCCTCTAAGGGCCCCCAAGCCCCGAGGACTGCCACCCCCGGGGCTTTAACAAAAATGGTGCGGGAGGGCTCTTTGCCCTCCCGCTGCCCCGGGACCGCCACCTCCCGGGGCTTCTGTTTAAAAAAATTTAACCTGTGTGGGGGCTCCAGCCCCCCACACGCCCGGGACCGCCACCTCCCCGGGCACTAAAAATTAAAAATGGGGGTCCGTTTTGGACCCTTGAAGCCCCGGGGACCACCACCTCCCGGGGCTTTGAAATGTGGGGAGGGGGCCGCGCGGCCCCCTCCTGGAGCCAGTGATGGCCCTGGGGACCGCCACCCCCAGGGCCGGCTCCTGCAGTGTCCCGGGTGCCTACCCCGGGACACTGCTGTTTGCAATGACAGGACGGGAGCCTCGCGGCTCCCGTCCTGTCATTACAAACTGCTTTGGATATTGAAGCGAGAGCAGGAAACCTGCTCTCGCTTCCAATATCCAAAGCTGATTGCTTTTCACATGGGGAGCAGCATGATAGCTGCTCCCCATGTGGAAAGCAATGCCGGCTCCCAAGGGACGCGGGAGCCGGGCGGGACTGTGGGGGATTAGGGACCCCCACAGTCCCCAACCAGAGGCCAGGCCCTGGGGGATGGGGTCCCCGGGGCCATAAGTGGCCAGGAGGGGGCCACGAAGCCCCCTCCCCAAATTTAAAAAAAAGAAAAAAAGGTGCAAGGCCGGCCCCGGGGGATGGGGTCCCGGGGCCTTAAATGGCCTGAGGAGGGGGGCCACGCAGCCCCCTCCAAATAAAAAATCAAAAAATCGAGGCCATGCCCCGGGGATGGGGTCCCCGGGGCCAATACAGGCCCAGGGAAGGGGGCCACGCGGCCCCCTTCCCATTTTTTTTTTTTTTTAATTAAAAAAAAAAAATGCTCAGGCCCCGGGGGATGGGGTCCCCGGGGCCAAAGTGGGCAAGGGAAGGGGGCCACGCAGCCCCCTCCCATTAAAAAAATAGAAAAAAAAAAACGACCGGCATCGTGCCGGAGGCCCCGCCCCTCCCTGCAGTACTCTGCAAACGCGCCCCTGGCGCGTTTGCAGAGGGGGAACGAATCCCCTTGAATACTGGGGGTCCCTGGGGGCCAACTAGCCCACCAGGAACCTCCAGTATGCACCAGGGGCTGCGTTGCAGAGACGTGTACAGAGGCCACGCCCCTTTTACACCTCTCTGCAACGCAGCTCTGTGGCGCTTTTTGGAGGTATATGGTGGGCTAGTTGGACTCCAGGGACCCTCAGGATTCAAGGGGACTTAATCCCCCAACTTAAAATGCGCCACGGGGCGCGTTTGCACAGTGGTGAAGGGAGGGGGCGGGGCTTCAGGTGACATGTGTGCAAACAGGCCCCGTGGAGCGTTTTAAGATGGGGAATAAATTCCTTTTCAATCCTGAGGGTCCCTAGGGGCCAAGTAGCCCACCAGGTACCTCCAGTAAGTGCCACGGAGCTGCGTTGCAGAGTGTTGTAAAAGGGGCGTGGCCTCTGAACACCTCTCTGCAACGCAGCCCCTGGCGCATACTGGAGGTACCTGGTGGGCTAGTTGGCCCCTAGGGACCCTCGGGATTGAGGAGGAATTAATTGTCCAACTTAAAACGCGCCACAGGGCATGTTTGCAGACATGTCACCTTAGGCCCCACCCCTTCCTTCACCATTGTGCAAATATTCCTCTAAAATCAGCCGAACTACGAATTCCGATTTACTCACCTGTTATCAGGAGAGACCTCAGTGCTGCATCTTTGAGCCCAGTACTGATCCTGAAAAGTAATTCTAACCGTTCTTACCAGTAACTTGAATTTCCTTCCATAGGATATCATTGCCTGCTTTTTGCTGAAAAAGTTTCTAAGTGTCGATTTTTGAAACATACAAATATTCCTCTAAAATCAGCCGAAATACGAATTTCGATTTACTCACCTGTTATCAGGAGAGACCTCATTGCTGCATCTTTCAGCCCAGTACTGGTCCTGAAAAGTAATTTTAACCGTACTTACCAGTAACTTGAATTTCCTTCCATAGGCTAACATTGACTGGTTTCACTTGGAAATTCTTCTAAGTGTGGAGTTTTGGAACTTTATAATATTCCTCTAAAATCAGCCGAAATACGAATTCCGATTTACTCACCTGTTATCAGGAGAGACCTCAGTGCTGCATCTTTCAGCCCAGTACTGATCCTGAAAAGTAATTTTAACCGTACTTACCAGTAACTTGAATTTCCTTCCATAGTATATCATTGCCTGCTTTTTGCTGAAAAAGTTTCTGTCGATTTTTGAAACATACAAATATTCCTCTAAAATCAGACGAAATACGAATTCCGATTTACTCACCTGTTATCAGGAGAGACCTCAGTGCTGCATCTTTTAGCCCAGCACTGACCCTGAAAAGTAATTCTAACCGTACTTAACAGTAACTTGAATTTCCTTCCATAGGCTAACATTGACTGGTTTCACTTGGAAATTCTTCTAAGTGTGGAGTTTTGGAACTTTATAATATTTCTCTAAAATCAGCCGAACTATGAATTCCGATTTACTCACCTGTTATCAGGAGAGAACCCAGTGCTGCATCTTTTAGCCCAGCACTGACCCTGAAAAGTAATTCTAACCGTACTTACCAGTAACTTGAATTTCCTTCCATAGGAATCCATTGTCTGGTTTTCAGCAGAAAAGTTTCAAAGTGTCGATTTTCACAAACTACAAATATTCCTTAAAAATCGCATGTGTGACTTAAACGCATTCTTTCAACTGTTTACAGGAGATGCACCAGTGCTGGTTCCAGGATCCACCACTGAGTAAGAAAAAGTAACAATAACACTACTTACCTGCTAAGTGAATTTCCTCCCATAGGATAACATTGGTGATTCTATATGAAAAAGTTTCTAAGTGTCAACTTTTAAAATACAATAATATTCCTTAAAAATCACTACTGTAACCAAAACGCTTTTACTCAACTGTTTACAGGAGATGTCCCAGGACTGAATCTAGGATCCAGTCCTGTGGTTAGAAAAGTAATCCATAAAGTAACTAATTGCATTTAACTAGAAATTCACATTCAGCTCAATGTTGCTTTGTTTTTGAAATTGTGTTGCCCATTGCAACAACTGTAACTACTGTACTTAAAAGTCTATTGCCTATTTGCAAAGTATTTAAACTAAAGTAATTCATTCTGAGAAAGTATATTTTGTAATGTAATGTATAATGTAATTCCAATGTAATTTAAAAAATAAAATATCTAAAAATAAATAGTTTAAAAAAATGTTGTAAATCAGTATCAAAAAAATAAATATAACAATTAATACATTTAAAAATTGTCATTTACAAAACCTTTGAAATTCACTGAAAAAACCATAGGTTTCAGACACGTTATAGTTAGGAATTAGCATTTAAAAAACCTTTGAAATTCACTGAAAAAACCATAGGTTTCAGACACGTTATAGTTAGGAATTAGCATTTAAAAAACCTTTGAAATTCACTGAAAAAAACATAGGTTTCAGGCACGTTATAGTTAGAAATTAGCATTTAAAAAACCTTAGAAATTCACTGAAAAAACCATAAGGTTTTAGGGACAGTTATAGTTAGTTGGACATTGCACTCGTACAAAACCCGTGAAATTCCCCTGTTATAGTTAGTTCAGGTAACTATAACTCGCGCCCCGCAATGCACTGCTGATGACGTCACATATTACATCACTCATGACATGGTCAGTGACATCACTGATGACATCACTGATGACATCTCAAATGACATCACTGATGACATCACTGATGACATCATCCATGTGAGAATTTAATGCATCTTCTCACACCCTAATATAACTTTTGATACACCCAGTCTAAATTACAGACTGCCATTCTCAAAACCATACACACTCCAATACCAATAAGTACATACCCACTCACTGATTCTTAGGTCTACACACACACATCTACTCACTCACCCGTACAGTCACTCATACTTACAGTCACTCAGTACAGGACTATCATATGCACTCAAGCACCTATATAAACACTCACACAACGCAACTCATCCATAGAGGTACTCACACACCTAGTCAGTCATGCAAATAATTAATCACACTCCAATTTACTCACCTATACAGTTATACACACCAGCTCACTTACTCATAAAAATACTAGCACATTCTTACGCTCCTATGCAATCACTGATGCAAGCACACACTCATCCATATAGCCACTCTCACAATCACACACTCTCACTTATAGCCATTTATATACTCCAACACACATATATACTGCCTTTCACATATGTAGTTACTCACACATGTACCTCTGAGATATACATTCAATCACTAACACACCCATACACACACTCACCCACCCATACAGTCCATCACAGACGCACTCTTGAAACCATGCACCCAGTGAATCACCCACTCACACATCTATGCACAGAGTCACACACACCCCACCCACACAAACACTGAGGCACCCATACAGATACTCAGAGAACCAATCCATAACCCATATAGACACTCATTTAGCTAGTCAGAAACCCATGCAGCTGCTTACACAACAACAGACAGACGGATACAGACATTCACACAGTTTAGTCACTCACCCATGCATCCAGTAAGATACGTTTAATCACTCACTTATAGACTCAGTCACGCACCTACTAAATCATCCATTCAGGCGCTTCTACACCCACTCATTCTTCAATACGCCTTTCCCTATATATATTAAACATATTTAAACTTTACAGAAACACACAGTCACTGGATGATGTCATCAGTGATGTCATTTGAGATGTCATCAGTGATGTCATCAGTGATGTCACTGACCATGTCATGAGTGATGTAATATGTGACGTCATCAGCAGTGCATTGCGGGGCGCGAGTTATAGTTACCTGAACTAACTATAACGGGGAATTTCACGGGTTTTGTACGAGTGCAATGTCCAACTAACTATAACTGTCCCTAAAACCTTATGGTTTTTTCAGTGAATATATATATATATATATATATATATATATATATATATATATATATATCGCACCAACCCTTCTAACCAAAGAAAGGAGAGGCCACACGGGAAATGTCCTCTGGAAGCACTTTAATAGGATCTTGTGGGCATAATGCATTTCAGCTTCATCAAGCCTTCCTCAGATGCCGCTAATGTCCGGATGTTAACACCTCCACGTTTAAAATAGTCCCCTCGCACTCTCATTGGTGCAAGCTATGTTCACCACTGGTCACATGTTCGCTGATTGTAAGTAGCCACTGCTGCCTCCAACTCCCAGAATTCACCTTGGGAGGATGTCTTGCGAATTATCCCTGCTGGAAAACAAGTCCCAATGGACTGATGCTGTTTGGGACTAGACGTGGTGTGTCTGATAAAGCGTTCCGGTCAGGTAAGAGTCCTCAGCGCTTCCTCGAGTCCCCGCTACGTTCCAGCCCCTAGAGCAGGAATCGCTAGGACTGTGAGCTGGGGATAAATAAACCCAACTTCCTCGGACAATGCCGATCTGCACCTGGCAGCAGCCTTCACTTCGCCTGCTTGTTGGGGGCGGGCTGGAGCTCTTCCAATACCTTGGAGACAAAAAGGGACTGCAGGAGCAGTTTCCAGTATGGCTCCAGCCTGCTTGTCGGAATGGGGCCTCTTGACACGCCTCTGGATAGCGTGAAAAATATCGCACCAACCCTTCTAACCAAAGAAAGGAGAGGCCACACGGGGAAATGTCCTCTGGAAGCACTTTAATAGGATCTTGTGGGCATAATGCATTTCAGCTTCATCAAGCCTTCCTCAGATGCCGCTAATGTCCGGATGTTAACACCTCCACGTTTAAAATAGTCCCCTCGCACTCTCATTGGTGCAAGCTATGTTCACCACTGGTCACATGTTCGCTGATTGTAAGTAGCCACTGCTGCCTCCAACTCCCAGAATTCACCTTGGGAGGATGTCTTGCGAATTATCCCTGCTGGAAAACAAGTCCCAATGGACTGATGCTGTTTGGGACTAGACGTGGTGTGTCTGATAAAGCGTTCCGGTCAGGTAAGAGTCCTCAGCGCTTCCTCGAGTCCCCGCTTACGTTCCAGCCCCTAGAGCAGGAATCGCTAGGACTGTGAGCTGGGGATAAATAAACCCAACTTCCTCGGACAATGCCGATCTGCACCTGGCAGCAGCCTTCACTTCGCCTGCTTGTTGGGGCGGGCTGGAGCTCTTCCAATACCTTGGAGACAAAAAAAAGGGACTGCAGGAGCAGTTTCCAGTATGGCTCCAGCCTGCTTGTCAGAATGGGGCCTCTTGACACGCCTCTGGATAGCGTGAAAAATATCGCACCAACCCTTCTAACCAAAGAAAGGAGAGGCCACACGGGGAAATGTCCTCTGGAAGCACTTTAATAGGATCTTGTGGGCATAATGCATTTCAGCTTCATCAAGCCTTCCTCAGATGCCGCTAATGTCCGGATGTTAACACCTCCACGTTTAAAATAGTCCCCTCGCACTCTCATTGGTGCAAGCTATGTTCACCACTGGTCACATGTTCGCTGATTGTAAGTAGCCACTGCTGCCTCCAACTCCCAGAATTCACCTTGGGAGGATGTCTTGCGAATTATCCCTGCTGGAAAACAAGTCCCAATGGACTGATGCTGTTTGGGACTAGACGTGGTGTGTCTGATAAAGCGTTCCGGTCAGGTAAGAGTCCTCAGCGCTTCCTCGAGTCCCCGCTACGTTCCAGCCCCTAGAGCAGGAATCGCTAGGACTGTGAGCTGGGGATAAATAAACCCAACTTCCTCGGACAATGCCGATCTGCACCTGGCAGCAGCCTTCACTTCGCCTGCTTGTTGGGGCGGGCTGGAGCTCTTCCAATACCTTGGAGACAAAAAAAGGGACTGCAGGAGCAGTTTCCAGTATGGCTCCAGCCTGCTTGTCGGAATGGGGCCTCTTGACACGCCTCTGGATAGCGTGAAAAATATCGCACCAACCCTTCTAACCAAAGAAAGGAGAGGCCACACGGGAAATAGTCCTCTGGAAGCACTTTAATAGGATCTTGTGGGCATAATGCATTTCAGCTTCATCAAGCCTTCCTCAGATGCCGCTAATGTCCGGATGTTAACACCTCCACGTTTAAAATAGTCCCCTCGCACTCTCATTGGTGCAAGCTATGTTCACCACTGGTCACATGTTCGCTGATTGTAAGTAGCCACTGCTGCCTCCAACTCCCAGAATTCACCTTGGGAGGATGTCTTGCGAATTATCCCTGTTGGAAAACAAGTCCCAATGGACTGATGCTGTTTGGGACTAGACGTGGTGTGTCTGATAAAGCGTTCCGGTCAGGTAAGAGTCCTCAGCGCTTCCTCGAGTCCCCGCTTACGTTCCAGCCCCTAGAGCAGGAATCGCTAGGACTGTGAGCTGGGGATAAATAAACCCAACTTCCTCGGACAATGCCGATCTGCACCTGGCAGCAGCCTTCACTTCGCCTGCTTGTTGGGGCGGGCTGGAGCTCTTCCAATACCTTGGAGACAAAAAAAAGGGACTGCAGGAGCAGTTTCCAGTATGGCTCCAGCCTGCTTGTCGGAATGGGGCCTCTTGACACGCCTCTGGATAGCGTGAAAAATATCGCACCAACCCTTCTAACCAAAGAAAGGAGAGGCCACACGGGGAAATGTCCTCTGGAAGCACTTTAATAGGATCTTGTGGGCATAATGCATTTCAGCTTCATCAAGCCTTCCTCAGATGCCGCTAATGTCCGGATGTTAACACCTCCACGTTTATAATATTCATATACCGAAAACTATTAAATTAGATATCATACCTCAAAAATAAAAATAAATTAACGTTCATTTCATTTCATTTGTTGGTTTACTACAGTTTGAATTTTTTTATCAGAATTCAAACTACACTAAACCAACCAATAAAATAAAACTATAAACAACTTTGGAGTGTGTGTATATTTCCCAAGCCGCTGAGAGTTGTGGTCTTGTGATATATATATCTCAAGACCACAACTCCCCTCGACTTGGAGAAATATACATGCACTCCAATGTTGCTTGCACCGAAGTTTTAATGTCTATAAACCCAAACAAGTGCAAGGATTGGCACGGCACTTCCAACACATTTCGGATTTCAAGGGCGTTTGATTAATAAATACACTGCACCTTACTTTTGGGTCTGTCTTCGTTCATCCAGCACGATTTCAGCAGCGGAGTTTGTCTCGCATATATATATATATATATATATATATATATATATATATATATATATATATATATATATATATATTTCCATCAAATGCCCGTGAGCTGTGAGGAGGCACTCGACAGTTTGTCCACCATTCAGTGTTCCCAATCAGATCACCTCGACCTTCCGGTAAGTAAAGTTCAATAGCCTGACGCGTTTCGAGGCATGACGCCTCTTCCTCAAAGGCATTAGCTTCTTTCTCATCTGGCGCAATGACGGTTCTCTTTAAATCAATTATTGAGCGTGCTTTGATTCGCTGATGCCCCCAGTGGGCCGCGCTGAGTGCGCTTACATCTGTAATGCACGCTGGGACATGTGGTCCTGCAGAGAAAGCATAAATAATTCCCCTTAGTAGGTTCAGTGCGCCATGATTTTATTAAAAGCATTCATAATATCCTTAGTAGGAACCAGAAAGTCAGGGCAATACAATCTTCATTTTCGGCTCACTTTGCTGATCTCGGCTCGGATATAGTTCCAACCGCAGCCTCTCTTGATTTAGAGATGGTGCACTCCTCCACGGCGGGGCCGCCGTGCATATCTTTTCCATCAAATGCCCGTGAGCTGTGAGGAGGCACTCGACAGTTTGCCCACCATTCAGTGTTCCCAATCAGATCACCTCGACCTTCCGGTAAGTAAAGTTCAATAGCCTGACGCGTTTCGAGGCATGCCGCCTCTTCCTCAAAGGCATTAGCTTCTTTCTCATCTGGCGCAATGACGGTTCTCTTTAAATCAATTATTGAGCGTGCTTTGATTCGCTGATGGCCCCCAGTGGGCCGCGCTGAGTGCACTTACATCTGTAATGCATGCTGGGACAGGTGGTCCTGCAGAGAAAGCATAAATAATTCCCCTTAGTAGGTTCAGTGCGCCATAATTTTATTAAAAGCATTCATAATATCCTTAGTAGGAACCACACAGTCAGGGCCTCAGCACTCTGGACCCTACCAAGGGAGTAAAAAATGTCTTAATATAAGCGGATGTTCTTCATGGAACCTACTAAAGGTTTGATTTTTTGCTCTTTTAGGACTACAAGTCCCAGCATGCAGCGAAGGACTAAAAAGCACGAAGCGAGACCCACTGGGGGTCAGCATGCCGGAAAGGGATAAAAAAGAGCCCTCCATGATTCATCTGTGACTGAAGCAGCCTATGAGTAAGAGGCGTTGGCCTCGAAACGCGTCAGGCGAATAAAGAATGTAACTACTGGAGTGCTGCAGTGGGTTGTTGCAAGAATAAACCGTATGGTGGTTTACTGTCGAGTGCGTCCTCAATGCTTTCGGGCATTTTGGGGAAGAATTGATGGACACGGTGCCCTGCCGTGGAGGACGGCACCATCTCCGTAGTGAGGAGAGGCTGCAGCTTGGAACTGTGTCCAGGCCACTTGTGCAGCACAGTAAGCGGCATTAGTCTGCCCGCCTCAGCACTCTGGACCCTACCAAGGGAGTAAAAAATGTCTTAATATAAGCGGATGTTCTTCATGGAACCTACTAAAGGTTTGATTTTATTAAAAGCATTCATAATATCCTTAGTAGGAACCACAAAGTCAGGGCCTCAGCACTCTGGACCCTATCAAGGGAGTAAAAAATGTCTTAATATAAGCGGATGTTCTTCATGGAACCTACTAAAGGTTTGATTTTTTGCTCTTTTAGGACTACAAGTCCCAGCATGCAGTGAAGGACTAAAAAGCACGAAGCGAGACCCACTGGGGGTCGGCATGCCGAAAATGGATAAAAAAGAGCCCTCCATGATTCATCTGTGACTGAAGCAGCCTATGAGTAAGAGGCGTTGGCCTTGAAACGCGTCAGGCGACTAAAGAATGTAACTTCTGGAGTGCTGCAGTGGGTTGTTGCAAGAATAAACCGGATGGTGGTTTACTGTCGAGAGCGTCCTCAATGCTTTCGGGCGTTTGGTGAAAAAAAAAAAAAAAAAAAAATATATATATATATATATATATATATATATGTTTAATGTGGGGAAAGTAGAGTTTCAGCCCAGCGCTGTTTCCCAGTTCCCCCTCTTCCTCACGGGGAATAATCCATATGGTCCACTTTAATTCATGTCCTGAGAATGACACACGTAGAGTAGAGAAGTCCCAGTAAAGTCTTTATTTCAAAATTTCTTCAAATTGGAATTTGAAAAAACTTAGAAATTCACTTAAAAAACCAAAGGTTACAGGGTCATTATAGTTAGGAAATAGAATTTAAAAACCTTAGAAATTCACCGAAAAAATGAAGGCTACAGGGCCATTATAGTTAGGCTCAGATTTCTCTCATACAAAACCAGTGAAATTCAGCAGTTATAGTTACATGAGTTAACTACAACTTGCGCCCCCGCAATGCACAGCTTATGGCCTCAAATATTACATCACTCATGACATGGTTAGTGACATCACTGATGACATCACTAATGACATCTTAAATGACATCATCGATGACAACACTGATGACATCATCAAGTGAGTTTAAGGGTTTTTAAGACTTTATGGGTGCTAAACGTACACACTAACCTACCAACAAAAGTGATACTCCTGCTAACATATATTAAGTGAGTGGGTGTGTGATTGTATATATCCTTGTGTGTATGGGTTTGTAAGTGGCTGTAGGGGTGTATAAGTGTGTGTATGAGTAGCTGTGTGGGTATGTGAGATGCTGTGTGAATGGGAGTATTGGTGAGTAAGTGGGTGTGTCAGTGGCTGTATGGATGAGTGAGTGGCGGTGTGAGTGGCTTTATGGGTGGGTAACTGAATGTGTAGTGACTGTATGGGTGAGTGAGTGGGTGTCTGAATGGCTGTATGAGTGAGTGACTCAGTGTGTAAGTGGCTGTATAGGTGAGTGAGTGGCTGTTTGAGTGGCTGTTTGGTTAATTGAGTTGGCGTGTGAGTGGCTGTATTGGAGAGTAAGTGTCTCTGTGAATGGAAGTATAAGTGATTGGATGTGTGAGTGCTTCTTTGGATGTGTGAATGGGTATTTAAGTGGTTTTGTGGGTGTGTGAGTAAGTTTGTGAGTTCTTTTATGGGTGAGTAAGTGGCTGTGTTGAGAGGCTGTATGGGTGAGTGTGTGGGTGTGTGAGTGACTGTGTAGGTAAAAAAGTATGTGTGTGAGTAGCTATATGAGTGAGTGTGTGGCTATGTGAGTGTCTGTACAGGCGAGTGGTTGTATGAGTTGTCGTACGGGTGAGTGAATGGTTGTGTGAGTGGCTGTACAAGTGGGTGAGTGGGCGCATGAGTGACTCTATGGAAGAGTGAGTAGGTGTGTGAGTACTGGTATGGCTCTGTGAATGGGTATGTGAATGGTTGTGTGGGAGTGGGCGTATGAGAGGTTGTATGGGGGTGTGAGTGGGCATGTGGATGATGTCATCAGTGATGTAATTTGAGATGTCATCAGTGATGTCATTAGTGATGTCACTAACCATGTCATGAGTGACGTAATATGTGAGGTCATAAGCAGTGTATTGGGGGCGATAGTTATTGTTAACTCAGGTAACTCTAACTACTGATTTTCACCGGGTTTGTACAAGTGCAATCTGAGCTTAACTATAATGTCCCTGTAATCTTTGGTTTTTGCAGTGAATTTCTAAGGTTTTTTTAAATTCTATTTCCAACTATAACGACCCTGTAACTTTTGTTTTTTTAAGTGGATTTCTAAGGTTTTTCAAATTCTATTTCCTAACTATAATGTCCCTATAACCTTTGGTTTTTTAAGTGAATTTCTATGGCTTTTTAAGTAGTAGTTGTGTTTGCAGAGTGGTGGAGAAAGGGGGCGGGGCCTTCAACCAGCTTTCAGGAATCCTGCTGTGTCAGACTTACTGGAGGTAACGGGAGGGCTTCTGGGCCCCCAAGAACCCTCAGCATTCAATAGGAATTCATCCCCTAATCAGCAGTGCGCTAGGAGGTGCATTTGCAGAGTGGTGGAGAAAAGGGGCATGGCCTCTGAAGAACTCTCAGCAATTCCACTGTGTGGGACTTACTCCAGGTAACAAGAGGGCTTGTTGGCCTCCAAGGACACTCTAGAGCCAAGGGGAATTCATCCCCCAACCAGCAGTGCACCAGGGGGCACATTTGCACAGTGGTGGAAAAGGGGGCATGGCCTCCAAAGTCCTCTCAGTAATCGCACTCTGTGGGACTTACTAGAAATAACAGAAGGGATTGTAGGCCTCCAACGACCCTCTGGAGCTAAGGGGACTTCATCCTCCAATCAGCAGTGTGCCAGGAGGTGCGTTTGCAGAGTGGTGGAGAAAGGGGGCATGGCCTCTGACAAACTCTCAGCAATCCCGCTGTGTGGGACTTACTGGGGGTAACACAAGGAGTAGTTGACCCCCAAGGACCCTCGACAGCCAAGGGGTCTTCATTCCCCAACTACTAGTGCACCAGTAAGTGCGTTGGCAGAGTGGTGGAGAAAGGGACGTGGCCTCCAACAACCTCTCAGCAATCCCATTGTGTGAGACTTACTGGAGGTAACAGCAAGGGTAGTTGGCCCCCAAGAACCCTCTGAAGGAAAGGGGACTTCATCCCCCAACTAGTAATGAGCTAGGAGGCGTCTTTGCAGAGTGGTGGTAAAAGGAGGTGGGGCCTCTGATGACTTGCCGAGCGGCCCTCCTCCTTGGCTGATTTTGGCCCTGGGGACCCTATCCCCTGGGTCCCAGCCTTTGAATGTATTTTTTTTTTTTAAAACATGAAGGGCAGGAGGGCCGCGTGTCCCCCCTCCTGGGCCAATTTGAGCCCCGGGGACCCCACCCCCTGGAGCCTGTTCTCTCTTCTGGGTGACCTGGTCCCACCCATAATGACCTTCTATGCTCCACACTTGGTACCAATTTACCCTGAACCTTTGACCCTATTCTATTGTATAAGTCCTAGTTTGGCTAAACTACCTTTTCTGTTTTAGCAAATTATCTTTTTTCTGCATAGATCATGTCTTGGCAATGGAAAGAGGGGGTGGCCGAGTTAGAACTCTTAGAAAGTTGGAATCTATATATATATTATTGAAATGAAAACAAGAGCACCCTTTGACCTCAACAGTGACGAGGAACTATGAAAACACATAGGTTAGACCAATACTTTGAGGGATGAATTAAACATATATTTAATCAAGTAGAACAGGATCTGTAAAATAGATGTCTACATAGGTGAAATGAATTATTAGGTGGTTTGAAAGCACTATTGTAATTATAAAATACGAATTCACAAATTTTTAAAATATATAAATACACAGCACTTTACATGATTGGAGGAAGAGGTTATAGAAGTGTAAGTCACAAAGTAGAGTCAATGAAATGATGGAAAGGCAGTAAGAGCGTTTTAAATTGGTTAAAGATGTTACTCTGTGCAATACAAGTTTACTGAGATATACAGAAAAGGTCGTTTAGCCCATCCAGGACTTATACAACAGAATAGGGTCAAAGGTTCAGGGTAAATTGGTACCAAGTATGGGACATAGAAGGTCATTAGTCCTCTAAAATCACATGGAGAAATAAGGCAAAATAAATAAGAAGGAGAATCATTGTTAATATTTGACCTTGGCCCATACAGGGCTCAATAGTAGTGTGATAAGTAGAAAGGAAAGTTTGAGCTGGTACTACTAACCGAAAACTGAAAACTGAAATGCAGGCTAAGTTAAGTAGTGACATTCATGAAAATGAAATTGGGGATTTTTATCTGCACTAAGTCACTTTACAATTGGAAATTTACCTATTTGCACATTAGTATTTCGATATTTTTACCATGGTATGAACGACATATATATATATATATTTTGCTAATGGCCAAGATTTTGGATTTATTAGATAGGGATCTTATGCGAAAAACAGCTGCATCAAAATGGCCATGCAATACCATAGGTGGGATATGAACAAATGCAAACGAAGGACAGGTTGCACAAAGTCACTTTATTAAAAAGGTACTGTAGTACATAGACACTTCATGGAATCCATTAAGGAGTATAACAAAATTATTTAGTAGATAGCGATTGTTAAATTGCACTAAAATATTCTATGTACTGGAATGTACAATGTATCATTGATTATTTATCATTATTATGTCAGACATGTGGCTTTTAATTTGAATTCCAACATTAATAGTGGCTTAGATATATCAACATGCAATGAAAAATATTGTGGATTGGAATAACAACTGCTCTTCAAAATGGCCACTTTGATTACATGCTATGAAGGAAATAGTCCATTTTTGATGATCTCTACATGACACTTTGCGCCGGAAGTAATAGGTTAAGATATGTTATAATGGGTGGTTATTTGTAAAGAAACTGACCTTGACAAAGGCTGGGCAGGCCACAACGCATTTGTCAGGAATGGTGGTGGTCCAATAAAGTATTGAAATCATACCTCCAGAGTGCGCCACGTCTTTCCTTTTGGATACTGGTTTATATATATATATATATATATATATATATATATATATATATATATTATCTACTGGCGGTCGCCAGTAGATGGTTATAGTTAGGACCTATTATCCATAGGAAATCCGTAACATTCTATTCCCAATAACTTTGGCGTCGTTTGACGAATCATCGTGAAATTTTCAAAACTAGTGGGGTGCTCCGGTCCGCTCCGGTCTTGAAAGTTTCGGGGTGATTCATCAAGCGGGGGCCAAGAAAAAAGGGGGTCCCAAAACGTGTTTTCTCCATGTTAATTCCCATAGGAAATTTTAGCCACGTGCTACAGCCCGAACTGCTGAACGGAATTACACCAAATTTGGCAAAAAGGTAGCGCTTGGTTCAGAAAGCGACCTTTTTTAAATGGTGTACATCCGTTCAGTAGTTGCTGAGAAATTAAAAAATAAGAGTGAAAAAAATCAATTTCCCATAGGAAACCTTATGCAAGGCTACAGCAAAAACTGCTGAACGGAATTACACCAAATTTGGCAAAAAGGTAGTGCTTGCTTCAGAAAGCACCCTTTTTAAAAATGGTGTAAATCCGTTCAGTAGTTTCGATATCTATGGCCGCGGTGGATCCGCGCACCCTCCCGACCACGAGCTGCATGCTAATTGGCTGTCAACACTCCAAACCAGGAAGTGTTGGCAGCCATCTTGTTCCTCGGTAGAACCGAGGAACAAGAAAGCAGTAAAACAAGTGCGCAAAACGCAAAAGGGGGCAGGGTAGACACACCCTGACCCCTAGGTCTGCTCAGGGGTCCCACAAGGACCCCCTGGGCAGAAAAAGCATTTATTTTTTTAAATCGGCGGGATGCGCTTAGGGTGCGCGGATCCCGCCGATTAAAAAAACCCCACAAGAAACAAGTGCGCAAAACGCACAAAGGGGGCAGGGTAGAAACACCCTGACCCCTAGGTCTGCTCAGGGGGTCCCACAAGGACCCCTGGGCAGAAAAAAGCAAAAAAAAAAAAAAAAGACCGGCATTGTGCCAGAGGCCCCGCCCCCTCCCTGCAGCAGTCTGCAAACGCGCCCCTGGCGCGCTTTAAGAAGGGAAGTAATTCCCCTTGAATACTGGGGGTCCCTGAGGCCAACTAGCCCACCAGGAACCTCCGGTATGCGCCAGGGCTGCGTTGCAGAGAGGTGTACAGAGGCCACGCCCCTTTACACCTCTCTGCAACGCAGCTCTGTGGCGCTTTTGGAGGTACATGGTGGGCTAGTTGGACTCCAGGGACCCTCAGTATTCAAGGGGACTTAATCCCCTCAACTTAAAACGCGCCACGGGCGCGCTTGCACAGTGGTGAAGGGAGGGGCGTGGCTTCAGGTGACATGTGTGCAAACAGGCCCTGTGGAGCGTTTTAAGATGGGGAATTAAATCCTCTTCAATCCTGAGGGTCCCTGGGGGCCAACTAGCCCACCAGGTACCTCCAGTAAGCGCCACGGAGCTGCGTTGCAGAGTGTTGTAAAAAGGGGCGTGGCCTCTGAACACCTCTCTGCCACGCAGCTCTCTGGCGCATACTGGAGGTATCTGGTGGGCCAGTTGGCCCCTAGGGACCCTCGGGATTGAGGAGGAATTAATTCTCCAACTTAAAACGCGCCACAGGGCATGTTTGCATACATGTCACTTCAGGCCCCCCCCCTTCCTTCACCATTGTGCAAATATTCCTCTAAAATAAGCCGAACTACGAATTCCGATTTACTCACCTGTTATCAGGAGAGACCTCAGTGCTGCATCTTTGAGTCCAGTACTGATCCTGAAAAGTAATTTTAACCGTACTTACCAGTAACTTGAATTTCCTTCCATAGGCTAACATTGACTGGTTTCACTTGGAAATTCTATTAAGTGTGGAGTTTTGGAACTTTATAATATTCCTCTAAAATCAGCCGAACTACGAATTCCGATTTACTCACCTGTTATCAGGAGAGAACCAAGTGCTGCATCTTTTAGCCCAGCACTGACCCTGAAAAGTAATTCTAACCGTACTTACCAGTAACTTGTATTTCCTTCCATTGGAATCCATTGTCTGGTTTTCAGCAGAAAAGTTTCAAAGTGTCGATTTTCACAAACTACAAATATTCCTTAAAAATCGCCTGTATGACTTAAACGCATTCTTTCAACTGTTTACAGGAGATGCACCAGTGCTGGATCCAGGATCCACCACTGAGTAAGAAAAAGTAACGATAACACTACTTACCTGCTAAGTGAATTTCCTCCCATAGGATAACATTGGTGATTCTATATGAAAAAGTTTCTAAGTGTCAACTTTTAAAGTACAATAATATTCCTTAAAAATCACTACTGTAACCAAAACGCTTTTACTCAAATGTTTACAGGAGATGTCCCAGGACTGAATCTAGGATCCAGTCCTGTGGTTAGAAAAGTAATCCATAAAGTAACTAATTGCATTTAACTAGAAATTCACATTGAGCTCAATGTTGCATTGTGTTTGAAATTGTGTTGCCCATTGCAACAACTGTAACTACTGTACTTAAAAGTCTATTGCCTATTTGCAAAGTATTTAAACTAAAGTAATTCATTCTGAGAAAGTATATTTTGTAATGTAATGTATAATGTAATTACAATGTAATTTAAAAAATAAAATATGTAAAAATAAATAGTTTAAAGAAATGTAGTAAATCAGTATCAAAAAAATAAATATAACAATTAATACATTTAAAAATTGTCAATTTACAAAACCTTTGAAATTCACTGGAAAAAACCATAGGTTTCAGACATGTTATAGTTAGGAATTAGCATTTAAAAAACCTTTGAAATTCACTGAAAAAACCATAGGTTTCAGGCACGTTATAGTTAGAAATTAGCATTTAAAAACCTTACAAATTCACTGAAAAAACCATAGGTTTTAGGGACAGTTATAGTTAGTTGGACATTGCACTCGTACAAAACCCGTGAAATTCCCCCGTTATAGTTAGTTCAGCTAGCTATAACTCGCGCCCCGCAATGCACTGCTGATGACGTCACATATTACATCACTCATGACATGGTCAGTGACATCACTGATGACATCACTGATGACATCTCAGATGACATCACTGATGACGTCAGCCATTTGATAATTTCATGCATCTTCTCACACCCTAATATAACTTTTGATACACCCACTCTAAATTACAGACTGCCATTGTCAAAACCATAGACACTCCAACACCAATAACTACATACCCACTCACTGATTCTTAGGTCTACACACACATCCACTCACTCACCCGTACAGTCACTCATACTTACGGTCACTCAGTACAGGACTATCATATTCACTCATACTCCTATATAGACACTCAAACACCGCCACTCATCCATAGAGGTACTCACACACCTAATCAGTCATGCAAATAATTAAACACACTGCCATTTACTCACCTATACAGTTATACACACACCAGCTCACTTACTCATACAAATACTAGCACATTCTTACGCTATTATACAATCACTGATACAAGCACACACTCATCCATACAGTCACTCTCACAATCACACACTCTCGCTTATAGCTATTTATATACTCCAACACACATATATACTGCCTTTCACATATGTAGTTACTCACACATGTACCACTGGGACATACATTCACTCACTAACACACTCTTACACACACTTACCCACCCATACAGTCTATCACAGATGCACTCTTGAAACCATCCTCCCAGTGAATCACCCACTCACACATCTATGCACAGAGTCGCACACACCCCACCCACACAAACACTCAGGCACCCATACAGATACTCAGACAACCAATCAATAACTCATATAGACACTCATGTAGCTATTCACAAACCCATGCAGCCACTTACACAGCAATAGACAGACAGATACAGACATTCACCCAGTTTAGTCACTAACCCATGCATTCAGTAAGATACGTTTAATCACTCACTTATAGAGTTAGTCACGCACCTACTAAATCATCCATACAGACACTTATACACCCACTCATTCTTCAATACGCCTTTCCCTATATATATTAAAAATATTTAAACTTTACAGAAACACACAGTCACTGGATGATGTCATCAGTGATGTCACTTGAGATGTCATCAGTGATGTCATCAGTGATGTCACTGATCATGTCATGAGTGATGTAATATGTGACGTCATCAGCAGTGCATTGCGGGGGCGCGAGTTATAGTTAGCTGAACTAACTATAACGGGGGAATTTCACAGGTTTTGTACGAGTGCAATGTCCAACTAACTATAACTGTCCCTAAAACCTATGGTTTTTTCAGTGAATATATATATATATACACACATCTATACATATAAGCGTACATGTGAGTGCATGTTATTTCGTTTGTGAAGTATTTTTGTGATGTATCCTGAGTCCACCCTCACAAACATGCACCCACCCAGCAAGAGTTCTGCAGCTATTTGGTGGTTCAGAGAAAACTGATATCTGTATATACATATTTATGTATATACAGATATATATATATATATATATTTGTTTGCACACCTTTCATTAAAGTAATGAATTTACCCCCGTGAGTGCCAACTCCTTTGTGGGAGGATTTAAGGAGCAGATATATATATATATATTAGTTGCAAAAGGGGAAGAAGGGCGCTGCACTCCAGAAGGTTAATTCCGGTAACTTCTTTCTATTCGCCAAATTTCTTTGCGTTTGGTTTCACAGATACCACTACGCGTTTTGACATTCCGTCTTCTTCCTGGTGGTTCTCATCTGTTGACAATAATTAGTAATTGTTTCCTTCGCTTTTATACAGTTCACAGGAATTCTGGGATATGTAGTCTCCTCGTTTTTGCACCGTGAAGTTTGTTCACTTGTATATGTCTTGATTACAGCGCACACTTTCCAAAAGCATTATTAAATTCTAAATGGGATTGCATTTGCAAGTCTTTATTGTTTCCATTGCGTTTTGGGAAAGAAATGTTGTGAAATATTGCTTCCGTAATTCCGGTGCAAATGATGCACTCATTTTATGCTTTTGATAAATATAAAAATGGATATTTTTAGCAAAAATATTTGTGTTCTTGATATTTGTGATTTTTGTAGTTAAGTATAAACTGTCTATATTTTGTTATTAATATTTAATTTCCAATATTTTAGTGTTTCAATATTTTATGAATCAATATTATGTCAGTAATCCTTTGGTGTAATGCTTTTTCGTGTTTTTCCAGAAAAAGAGGTGCTCTGAAGAGGGGGGGGTGAATATTTGCACTCCTTTCTCTTACCTGTGGCAGGCTTTTTTCTTCTAGTGCTTGTTTGGATGTCACACAACAAAGTACTGGTCGTAGTTGCCTGGAGGCTCCTTTGAAAATGATAAGCAGGTGCTGAATACTTGCTTAATGACTTTCCCATTCAAGACTAGAACTTTCCAAGGGATCCCATTTTAAGAAGGCATATTACAAACTGCTATTTGTAGTTTTTCTTTCAATCCATCTTGGCAGCTGTGTTTCCAGATACTATTTTATCATTTCCTATACATTTTTGGGAGCATTTAAGGCAAGAAGATCTTGTTCATACTGCAACGCAAAGCATTCAATGAGCATTTTTTGATGGGTTCATCCTCCCCCTTGTTTGAATTGGTGGTACCTTCAACTCTCTATGTTTTGTAGGAGCATTGTGAACCCACATGGGTGTCACATACATTACAATAGCAATGCCACACAGGTCTGGTAAGAGATCGCAAGCTGGTTAAATGGTAACACTTGCACTCAAATGTTTGGTAGCTGATCATGGATAACTGTTGACTGGCTCAGTCTTTTATCTAAATACAGGTAGCTCTATCACATCTGGACCTAGAATAAATTGCTTATGGCCTGTGTAGGCTTTACAAACCGATCCTACTTTAACTATAGCTCTTCCAGTTGCTAGGTTTTTGAGTTGGATATGGATACTGAGGTCAAAGATCCTTCCCAAAAATTGAAACCTTGGTTCTCAGAAGATTGCTTAGAGCTTTGCACTTAAGCATAGATAACATTGCTATGTATCTGTAAGGTTTTGCTTCTTTCCCAAAAATCTTTTTTTTTTTTTTTGCTGCTAATATATAAAATTTAGCTGAGCCCCACAGACCTAATAGATTGTAATAGCATGTTGTGATGCCCCGGCCATGCTTCTGTCGTATTAAGGCAAAATTATGGAAAGTGTACCATACTAGACTCAGGCATGCACATGAAAGTGGTATGAATTTAATTGTTTTTAATTGAGAAGTTTTCAAGTGTTTTAATGGATTTTATTTATATGATTAATGTCTTGAGCTTTATGTGTATTGGATTGTATACCACATATGGGAAGTTCAAGATGATCTTAAGCCATGATGATTATTTTAACTAATTTCGACATTTTAACTAATTTGATTTGTATACAATATCTACTATTGATGCTGGATTGCAACATGTGCCACTTTTTGGGAATGCTTTTATTAGTTTTAACTGAAATAAAGCTAAATGAAATGAAAATATAAGTGTGTAGTGCTTAACTGTAATACACTTTGGGTGAAAGCTTAAAATACAATTTTGGATTGGCTTAACACAGAAAAGTTATTGTTATACTTTTCCTATGTTTACCTGAGTCCCAAACACATATGAAATTTTAATTTTGACCTAAAAGGGTTCTTTGCTGTAATGTGAGTTCTGTGATGTTTCCATGACCCAGCCCTAATCAGATTACCTGCTCGGCCAGGTAACTTAACCTGCTGCCCAACTAAGAGTTCAAAGCCTCTCCCTGGACAATAGGCCTACTTGGGAGGAAGAGGAAGGAGGTAGAGGAGGAATATGCATAGTGTGATTGCTTGCCACACTGTGACAAGAGTAGACATGTCTTTCTCAAAGAGAAACAGGGAGGTCAGGCAGAACTCTGGAACCAGTCCCACCAGGGGTTCCTGTTAAAGCCTTGGAGGGAATAAAACAGCTTTGGGTGTGTGGGGCAAGAAAGGGGTCTTCTGAACCCTCACTTGATTCTGCCATCTTGAAGAATCTCAGAATGCTGTGCAGGACTTGATCAGCCTAAGGCTTATCCCAGGAAATGTCAGTTAGGGGTGGAGGGTTGATGTGACATCGCTGGATTGGGTAGGGACATACACCTTCGAACGCTCCAATTCCACCTCCATTTTAAAACCCATTCACAGAGGCAGACACTTTGAGGAAAGTGGAACCACAGTAGAGGAAGGATTGACTAGATCGCCACTGTACACACTTGTTTGGAGTGGAAGGACCCTGGACTTGTATTTCTTGTACTCTTTTGGATTCTGACTTCACAGCTAGTAGTATTGATGTCCCTACTCCCATTGGGGGGGCATTAGAGGGAGGACTTTCTGTGAATTCTATATGAGGACAACTCTTTCTAACTCTGTGTACTAAATCTTGTTGGCGATACTATGGGAGTGGGTATCCCAGACTCCTGCAAGGGGGGGGCGTGTCTAACCGGCAAGCATGGCGGATGTAGACTAGCGGAGCTCCAGACCAGGCCCTGACACTGTGGCAATAATCCTGTTTCGGTGTAACCAACCACATGTTAAAAGCAACGCACTGAGCTGCGGAGGTACTGGGGTATACAGCGACCTTAAAATTGCGAGCCGGAGACACCAAACGGCTGAAAGTCGGCGACGCTACTCTGGGCAGCGCGGCAGATGGAGGAACGAAGACCCGGCATGTTTGCTGGGAACTCTCCGACGCAGCCAGTGACAATCGACGGACAGTGGCCACGGGGTCCTGCTACTCCAGCTGCTGTCCCTGTTGATCACTGGGGAGCTGGTGACGCTGCGGGCCCCAGAGAAGAAGATCGGCAGGTATGGGACGCTCAGGGGCGAACGACAAAATGGCGGGCGGAATCTTCCCGGGGCAGTGAGGTGGAAGCAGGCCTGCGAGGACCGGCTGTGGTGCGGCGGGACCCCTCATATATAGTACCCCACTGCGTTGCCAACACAGGAGTATGAGAGCACATGCTGGCTGGCTGGGGCACGTCTCAGCGGAGTGTGGGACATTGATTTCGAAATTGAACTGCGTCACACACTAATACGAGCACAATTCCGACTGTGGAAAACGGGTGAGGAGGACATTCTGCATCATAATCCTCGTTGAACAGGATCAGAGGACAAGGCCAGTATTCAGGGTATATTTGGCTCTTAACTCATCTCATATAAACGGGAGCCAAAACTGGGCGAAAAATAAGGGACTTCCAAACTTGCGCATTGCACGTAATACTGCAGGCAAAGTGCTGGGTGCCAATGTACTGCGGACACGGTGAGTGAGAGAGCAAATGAGACATGGAGCGCTAACGAGGGGTGGATGTTTCTTCCAGCTGGGGTAAATGCTGAGGGCACTGGGGCTGCGACGACTGACTCTGTCATGAGTGGGACAGGATGCAGCCCAAAGTTATGACAGAACAATGAAATAGATTGACTCTCAACATTAACGGATACTACAATATATTATAGAGGCAGTATAAGGGCAGAACTGGGGGTCTGAAATACAGCATCGTCCCTTATATCCAACGCTCTGGGCCTAGTAATTGCAGTGGGTGGCACTGTATGCGTAAGGAAAATATTGTTGCACACTGTGGCTCATTGGGACCTGGTCATTGGGTGGGTCCGCATTGGAAGGAGGAATATTGTGGAGTACGCTAGGGACTATCTGTAGGTATCCAATCATAGATAAAGAGAGAAGGAGCACGAGGACCGTGGTCTGTCCTGCACTGTACAGGAGGCGTGAAACATCTCCGGCTACACCAAGAATGGGGCGTACTAAAGTTAAGCAGCCGGACCCCCCGGTTACGGAGGAAACGGACACTACAACGCACAGTGATCAACCACAAAGTCCTGATCAAGATGTGGTGCCACCTACGGAGCCTGGAAGCTCTAATGATAAACTGGACTTGATCCTAAAGGAAATAACAGATTCACGTGCAGCCATAGAAACGCAAGTGGGTACACTGACGGCTAGTTTCACCCTATTGAAGGTGGACCACGCCAAGCTGGCGGAGAAGGTAAAGTCTAACAAACTGATGCTGGATGACGTGGTCCCGCAGCAAACATTGCATACTTCTCAACTGGAACAACTAAGACGTCAATTGAAGGGATTGCAAGACAGGGTGGATGATGCGGAAGGAAGATCCAGACGCAATAACGTACGTATTCTGGGCATACCGGAACGAAGTGAAGGATCCAATCCCACTCAATTTGTAGAGAACTGGCTCCGGGACCATGTTGCACCAGTAGGCCTCACTGACTTGTATAGTGTGGAACGAGCGCATAGATTCCCACCCAGACCCCCACCCCCTGGTGCGCCACCCAGGCCGATCATAGCGCGAGTATTGAATTATAAGGACCGGGACACGCTCCTACGGGCTGCTAGGGAGAATGCCCCAATTCAATTTGAAAATAAGCGCATTTCCCTATATCCGGATTTTACCCTGGCGGTCCAGAAGGCACGGTCCACATTTCAAGACGTGAAAAAGACGCTTCAAGCTCATAACCTAAAGTACGCTCTGCTCTTCCCGTCCGCTTAAAGGTAATTTATGGTCAGAAAGCTTTGTTTTTCGATAGCCCGGAAGAGGCGACGGAATGGGCAGAAGTTACACTCACACCGAATGCGTCACAAGAATCGACACAAGCAGGCAGTCGACGACAGCCCAAGCCACAAAGAATTGGGAGGAATAAAATACACTACAGTCAGAAAACTCGAACTGAACCCAGCGCGAACTCCTCACCGGATCAGATCTCCAAAAGTCAGGAAGACGCAATACTAACGGCGGCAGCAATGGTTGACCATGATGCAAAATCTAACGCTGAAACTGTGGACTCTTCGGATGATACTAATGCCCACTCTGACTCTGAAAATATCTTGGCGCTGTTCCCTTCGATCACTCCGCAGACTGTGAATGACTATCTGGGCTGAACAATGTGTGCGATGCAGGATGGTCCTTTGCTCTCCCAGATGAGTATGATACACCCTACAATTTGTTGTTGGATGATCCAGATGTAATTAGTATATGTGATAAGATAGGGTCTGGAATGGGGCTCTGAAAATCCAAATGCTGTGCTTTGTACGATGTACGGTAAGAAATTGGTGGTTACTGCTCCCCCGGTGGCGGCTGCACTATGTTATGGATTATGGAAAGTTCCTGTTGAACTTGTGTTCATTGTTTTCATTGTTTGGTCCTCTAGAGTTGTATGAGGGAACCTGGTATTGGGAGTTTTCATTGGGGATATAGATGCAGACTCAGTTGTAACTACTTCTTGCTTTAGGCAGCGACATGGGGCGAGTGCCCATAACACGCCACATTTTGCAAAAATAAATGGCACAACCTAGTAAATATACATACACATCCTGGAATGTAAGTGGTCTCGGTTCGGTGCACAAACGGCACAGGATTCTTGCACAGCTTAACCGCAGGAAGGTACACATTGTGTTTATTCAAGAATCCCACCTTACGCATGCAGAAGCCATTAAATTACAAAAGAAATGGAGGGGTCAATTATTTTTCACGTCCTACTCTGCATTCGCTCGCGGGGCTGCGATATGGATAAAAAGGGGTACCTCTTTCGCATTATTGGAACAAAGAATAGATTAGAACGGCAGATATGTACTGCTGCATGGTACGTTAGATGGGAAACACATAGTACTGGGAAGTGTATACGCCCCGAATTCAGAGCAAGATACATTTTTAGAAATTCTTACTATTGCGCTGGCGGGATGGGATGACTACCCTTGGGTTGTGGGAGGTGATTTCAATGCAGTATTGGACATAGACCTTGATAGATCGCACCCTCCACTACAGAGTGCTGGTTGCAAAAGGCAGGCTGATGCACTTAAAGGTTGGGCGGAAGGATGGAACATTGGAGATGCATGGCGTATAAGGCACCCCACTAGTAAAGAATATTCTTTATTTTCACCACCACACGGGTTACATACACGTATAGACAGAATCTTCTGTTCCCTGCATTTGCTTACCAATGTAACAGATACCACGTATTTAGGTAAAACCCTATCGGATCATAAATCCCTTGAAGTTACACTAACATGGGGGAAGATCCCAATGCCAATCCCGACTTGGAAATTACAACCTTTGCTTCTGGAGGATCCGGTGTTCAGTAGCTCCCTCTCTACAGCGATTGTTAATTACTTTATGGAAAATGCAGGCACAGCTAGTACGCGTCAAGTGGAGTGGGACGCTTTTAAAACAGTGATCAGAGGGGTAGCTATTAGCACACGAGTTGGGGCCAGTTCTTCTCTGATCGAAAGAATTGCGGAAGTTGAGAGTAGTTTGAGCACACTGGAACAGGAAGCAGAGACAAGCGACATAAATAGGAACAAATTACAGGTAGTACACATTAAACATGCAGAACTACTGGAAGAACTTCGTATAATAGATTATCTCCTATACACACAAAAGCAGCATGCAGAAGCAGACAGGGCGGGACCGCTCCTTGCTAGGATTATTAGAGATACACTGGTGATGACGCCCATACTTGAAATTACGTCACAGGAGGGCATCGCTGTCCGTACCCAAATAGAGATTAATGCAGCCTTTAAAGATTATTATGAGACATTGTATGCAGCATCGCAAGACCCTAAGGAAACTGATTATGAGTCCTTCTTTGGGGGACTGCACTTTCCACAATTGTTAGAGAATCACAAAAAAGAATTAGGGAAACCTATTACCGAAGCGGAAATAAGAGCAGCGATTAAGGCCCTACCCCGCAACAAAGCCCCAGGTATTGATGGATTGCCAATAGAGTTTTATGCCACGTAGTTGGCATTACTGGTTCCCCACCTACAAAAATTGTATCAAAGCTCAATGGAAACGGGTTCCCTCCCCCTACTACACTGCAAGCGATTGTGGTTTCACTCCCGAAACCGGGCAGGGACAGCAAGGATATGGCGGGATATCGCCCCCTTTCGCTATTGACCACGGATTACAAGATTTTAAGTAAGCTGTTAGCCAATAGAATTCTTCAATTCATACCAAGCCTTATACACACGGATCAGTGTGGGTTTGTACCTGGTAGATGTACGGCCCTTAATATCAGAAGATTGCATCAGGTCATGACACAAGCACCTATGGCTTAAAACACACAGGGATTTATATCCCTAGACTTACGTCAGGCATTGGATTCATTGCACTGGAATTACATGCTCCGTACTCTCCCGAAATTTGGAATTCTGGTTGAATATGTGAAATGGGTTGCACTATTATACACAATCCTCACGGCACGGGCACGTACAGGTGCGCATATTTCGCAGCAATACCCAGTAGCGCGAGGTACTCGGCAAGGGTGCCCGCTCTCACCCTTGCTTTTTATACTAGCACCAGAGCCACTTGCTATTAAACTTCGAACCATGGCACGGCTGGGAAACAACACGCATATTATCTCGGCATATGCGAA
Source organism: Calotriton arnoldi (assembly GCA_963921515.1). Classification (NCBI taxonomy): domain Eukaryota; kingdom Metazoa; phylum Chordata; class Amphibia; order Caudata; family Salamandridae; genus Calotriton; species Calotriton arnoldi. The sequence goes on along the minus strand of CAWUFW010016958.1, from coordinate 173,005 downwards.
TGACTTAATCTTATATTTCAATGATCTTAAGGCTGATCTTGCACCCATCCTCACAATATTTCATACATTTCAATTGCTGTCAGGGCTCTCTATTAATGAGACCAAGTCATATGCGTACTTTTTCACAGATACTGCACAGGGAGAACCAGTGCGATTTGGCCACTGGACGTTTCAAACAGCGGCAGTTACATTTAAATACCTTGGCATCCATGTGTACAGAGAAGTGGGAGACATGTTAGATGGAAATTTGAGCCAGGCTATTACCGCCCTTAAAGCGCAAATAAAATTTTGGACATCCTTGCCGCTGTCGGTGGTGGGAAAGTTGGCTATAGCCAAAATGGTACTGCTCCCCAGGCTACTCTATTACTTCACCAATCTACCTATCATGATCCCGACTCAGGTGTTTAAAACGCTAGATACCCTGCTAATGGAACTGATTTGGGGAGTGGGTCGTAGAAGAATAGGTTTAATGAAACTCCAATTAGATACAAAGCATGGGGGCTTGGGGGTCCCAGATTTAAAAGCATATTGTTATGCAAGCCAATTGCAATGGCTCGCGTATTGGATTGCAGGACGCAATTTGCAGGAGATTGCAATGACTCAACGCGAGTGGGAAAGAGGGGCGCTTTACACGCTGCTGTTGCCAAACATCAAACACCCATTGAATATGACTCCACTGCTAAAAATTGCATTGTTGTACTGGAAAAAGGCACTGCGTTATACAAAGGTACTGAGTCCATTTGCCCCCAATATTCCACTATTGGGACTCCCGCTGCCGCTGGGGTCAGTAACACTTCAGCGTATATCCCCCTGGGTGGAAGCAGGAGTAAACACGGTGGGCATGTTATTTATGGATAACACATTAATGAATCATGATACCTTTGTAAGGGAACATGGAGTACCAAATACATTATTTCTTTTACATGCGAATATTATTAGGTATATTCGGACCACATGGGCTCCAGAAGGGACGGAACCCCCGATGCACGAGTTAATACACATGCAATATCTAATGGGTAATGGCAGTCACTTGTCCAAATAGTTGTATCGGGGGATCCGCACGCATGTCACAGTATCATTACAGCCACTTCATGATAAATGGAATGCTGACATAGGCCGGGAGCTGACTGATAAAGAATGGGGAAATATCTTGGAATATCCAAGGAAGGTATCGCGAAACCCAAAATTTAAATTTATACAACTCATGATAGCACATCGTGCCTACTTGACCCCACGCAGACTGAGCCGGATGTTTCCAGATATAGTGGACGCATGCCCTCGATGTCATGCCTCAAATGCAAATTTGCTACACATGTTGAGGGCTTGTCCATGATTGGCACACTACTGGACAACAGTACAAACAATTTTAAGAGATATAGCCCCGGGGGGTGGAGGAGGACTGTTAGAGTACTGCATATTGGGACTAAACCCTAGGGGAAAGAAGGGAAGCCCCGCACACAGATTTGCAAACTTGGCACTGATACTAGCTAAACGAACGTTAACCATGAGATGGAAGGCTGCGAAAGCACCGGCAGTGTTAGACTGGTACAACGAAGTGGTTAGGTGGGGCAAAGCAGAGAGTGCGGAACTACAACGAGAGGATCGTAGGGGATTGCGAAAGAAACCTATCTCCATGGAGTGGAATGTGCTGCTTGAGGAATTTATAGCATTGAGATTCAGACATTCTAGTGTGGGTACTGTAAACCGAGCCAACAGCTGGCGACCACTGGTATTGAAAGAGGGATCCGGATGTCGTATTATTATATTATGCCAAAAAAACTATTTATTGGATTTGTGTTAACAATTACAATTGTTATATATTGTTATGCTGTCTGCAAAAGAGTATGCAAAAGGAAACTGAGTCTGTGGGGAGGGAAGGGGAAGGGACATAGTTGTTTTGTGTTTAGGTATGGGGAGGTAGGGTGGGTTGTTTAGTTTTTGATTGTCACTGTCATGCACAAGATGGGCAAGAGCAACAAAGGCTCTGCGGACACTGAAACGCACTGAAAATGTGAATGTTACTCACAATGGACTAAGCCACTGGCAACCCACAGCTATTTGTCTCATTGTTTATTTCTTTATTTGATTTGTGGTGCCTAGTGGGTGAATCAGTCGGTATTGACTTGTTATGATGTATACTAGTGACTGTGGAAGTTGTACTATTATGAAAATCAATAAACTATGTTTAAAAAAAAATAATAATCCCAGACTCCTGCAAGATGCCCTGCAAGTGGCCAGGAGGCCTGTGGAGTGCAGACAGAGAGTGCAGCCTGTTTTTAGGGTTGTGGGGTAATGCTGCATAGAGTACCTGGACTAGGAGACTACCAGGAGCAGGGGGAGACTGGTGGGGGCGCAAGTCACTTTTCAGGTGAGAAAAAGAAGCTTCCTGAACCACCAAAATAATTTGAGGCGAGGAGGACCTGCATTGACCATCTTGGTGTTTGCAGCATGCACAAACATGCATGCTATCTAGAGCTAAACGATGCAAACTGTGTTAATTTTGGGCTCCCAAGATATTATTATGTGTATAAACCACTGTGGAACTGACAGGGGTAGCACTAGCAGCACTGGGTTCCGTGCAGGGCCCCTGGAATTATGCAATTTTGCAGCTGCTTTTTTTCTGAATAATTATAGATTTTTCACATTTGCCACATAGTCCATTATCTGCTGCATAATCTGCAGATTAAAAAAAATGTGTTTCTATCTCATACAGATCAAGGTAATAAAAATGCGGCAACACGTATGCCACACAGTCAAAGGCACTTCGCAAAGGTTGACTGACCACCTTTCTGTTGCATATTGCTGTATTTTGGTGTTAAACTGGTACTAATGAGGTGAAAGCTTTGCCCAGACAGTATTCACATATATGAAATTGACAAAATAATGAAGCAATACTTTCACAAAATGTGATAGTTTATCCAACCCTTCTGTGTAATTTGTTCCTCCCCTGTGTCATACATTCAGTGGCCCTGGCTCTGGAGCACTGCTGCGCGATCCTACCGCGATAATGATTTTCCCCCTGGGGATCCCGTGGCCTGTCGGCACCCTGAGGGGACCAGCAAGCCATGAGTGCCACTGCTCTTTTTTCACTAATTCCCCACACATTTGAGGTTGACATCACCACACCATCCACTCAGGGTAGCCCCCAGTTCTCCTGTTGAGATCATGTAAGGCAAGAAGGCTCCCCTGGACTAAAGCTCACCAAATGTGCCTGTCTCCCTGCTCCTCATGGTAGGAAGAGCAGTAGGAGAGCAGGAGACAACCTGCTTCCCCACTGCGGGGAAAGGAGAGAGAAAACTGGCGGGACCTCCTGGCTCTGGAAGGAGCATGCAGGGAGACTGAGCCAAGGAGGGCAATAGTACCATGTGGAATCCTTCTTTTTACCAATGGATGCTTAAAACACGAACCGAAACAACAAGAAATATCTCCTACGCCTGGCCATGGAAAGATCAAAGGACCAGGAACCACCGAATAAGGCACGGCTGTGGCCAAATAAAATGAGCCTATTTACCACGTGTTTGGCAGCAAGAGCATGGACACCACCATCATACTTTTGTGACTTTGGAGATCTCTGAGGAACGTTTCACCCTAAGTCTCGTGGGTGACTTAATCCAGGACCCCGGGAGAGGTTCTGTTAGCAATCAAGCATTCTGGGGACTTGTGCTTTTAACTGGGGACTCTTGGCTGGATGGACCTTTTTAGGCTTGGTGCTAAACCACTTCCAATTCACCTCAATGGGATTCACGTGAATCAAACCACCAGACAAGTTTGACATCTATGGTACATTTTCATTGGGTGCCTCCTCTCTCTGCCTTTCATTGCGTCATTTGATCTCCCAGTGGCAGGATGTCGATTGTAAAGCAGTTGCGCTATTCATTCATTCATTCATTCATTCATTCATTCATTTATTCACTCATTCATTCATCCTCAGTTGAATGGGCCACAATGGGGAGTTGATTTATTTTTAGGAGACCTTTACCGAAGAAAGTTTGTTCTTTGGAATTCCAAACCGACAGCCACAGACGTCTTTCTTCTCGTGCAATTAATGTTTGGAACAATGCGAGCTGATATATTGACAGAACAACAGAGAGCCTGGTAATGGGATGCAAATGAAAGGTTAATGAAGTCATTGAAATGGGCGCATTTTATCGTCTGACGAGCTCGGAGAATCTATTGAGAAAAGGTACTTCTGCTTATGTGCAAAGTTGGGATGATTAGGCTCTGCGCGTCTCTATTCTTTAAAGCTTGAAATGATTTGTCTCTTGTTTCCAAGATGTGTGAGCCTGTTTCTCCTCCCTTGGCACTAATCAGCAATGAACTGAGAAATTAAAGGCCGTTTACTCTTGTTTGCCTTGCATGGCCTGTGCTTCTCGTTCATATACAGAAAACACGTTAATACGTATCTGTTCTTTAGTCGATGAACCTCGACAGAATACTGGAACAGGAGTCTTCTTTCCAGCCCAAACCTTTGGAAGATAGGCGTGCTTCAAAACTAGCTTTTGAATGAGGAAGTGGAAGCTAAAATTAGCTGTCCATATATCAACATAAGGAAGTCGAACTCAGCAAATCATATGCTTATTGATATTGAATATCTATTCTAGGGCCAGAGGGGGAACCAAGAGCGGCCATGGAGAAAATGTTCAAACCAGACCAGTCTCTTCTGTTCCATTACCCTCCCCTCCCTTCCCCTCCCCTCTCCTCCCCTCCTTCTCTACTCTCCTTTATTTCCCACTCTCCTTCCCTTTTAGCTCTCCTTCTCCCCTCTCCTTCCCCATTTTTATTGTTTGATGCACAGGTTACTTTTTAGTGCTGCTACTTGAGGAGGTGTTGGCATTCTTATTCTGCCATTGTACTACAGTGGGCTGGTTGCTGTGTGTTTCTTTTTTATTAGGATTTGTTATTTTTAATTTGACTACTTTCCAATGTGCTGTGGCTGTTTAATTTCTTAAAGGCACATTGCATCATTGCATATATTTATGAATCAGTTTCTAAATCGAACTTTTTACTTTCTGTAATCATTAATTTGGCATTTAAATAAATCTATAAACTGAGAACTGGAAGAAGCCTAAGTGTGCATATTTTTTCTTAATGGTGTTGGCTGATTAGCTGATTATTAAAGCCCAGGACTGAGTGGGAGCACTACAAGCTTTTCGTAGTGAAGCACGGGCAAAGTAATTAAACAGTTTTTGGTGGAGGATATACCAGCATATTAATTAACTTCTGTCAGGTAACAGAATTCTAGCACACGAATTGTGATAAATGTTGATCATTCAACATTAACGCCTAGCGGTCACAAAAATGATCTCTTTAAAGAAGAATATTGTCGATTTTTCTTAGAAATGAATCAAAAGAACATTGAAAATTAAAGTCCACAATCACGACACAAAAGACGATTACTAATTAAATATGTTCATTGTCATATATCTAAAATTTCTTCTACATGATACATATCAATCGCTAATTTTGTTTTTTTTTAATCAGCTGCCCATAACACATAAAGTACGTACAATAAATAACAAAAACATATACAAGGTGAAATAATCCCAATGTTCGCACATGAAACAATGAAAAAGTATATATAATTAATATCCGATGTCCAAAAGTTAAATGTTCAGAATATCGTTAGATCCTCATTTTGTATTATAGGATAGCTGGTGTAGAATATAAAACAATGCCATCAACTTTTTCGACCCTATGATCCTGTGTTAGTAACTACGCATCCTAACGGGTCTTCCTCCGGACTAAAATGGAAACAAACAGGGGACAGCCTGTAAGGAAATAATACCTTGCGTAAGTGTCGTGTGAATTATATACAGTGGTTTAAAATTATGGTGAAGGGGGCACCCTTAGGTGGTCACTCACCTTTAAGAGACGTGGTCAGACACACACACTACTTGTGTCCAGCCCAATATCAACATCAAAATGGGTTTCTTAGCACCAAAGACCCCAACCAGGGTTCACTAGAAGAGAAAAATATAGAAAATGTTTTCAAACACTCCATGCTGGGTGCGCTAAACTAACTTCCATAGAGAAGGCCTCCTGTTAACAAAAATCCTCACCTTGGCGTGAAGGGGGTATGCGTCACCCGCTGAGCCTTTTCCTATGCTCAATAAAGTACTTTAATCTGATTCTGTAATGGAAGCGCAAAAGAAGTATGTAATGACCCCCTGACATGGCCTTACAATCAATAATGCGCGCAGCGTGTCAAAACTTGGCTGGCCAATAATCCTTATTGCCCGCTCTTCACCAATGTGCATGTCAGGAAACCAAAAATGTGCAAACCGAGATTTCAGTCTCAGGATTACTATCTCCAGGCAATTATCATTAAGTTAACTCCTTGTGGGTCTTGAAAAACAGCTGATCAAGGCCTTGAAACATACCGTGACACTCAAGTGGTTCGGTCAGTAGAGATTCCCATATTGGAGCAGCAACTGGCTTGCCCACGTTCCTCTTAGTGCACAGGCCTGCTCTGAGGACCGAAAAGTTTATAACCTCCAGGTAGAGCTGGCATTAACATGCACGCATTGGATGCTGTCAAAGAAGGAATTTCTGCACTGACTTGAAGGTGATTCTACACACCGGGGCTGCATCCGTGCATGATGTTGTCAGGGAAGGATATTCTGAACATTTAACTTTTGGACATCGGACATTTTGCCAGGTCTAAACCTTCCTTTTTAGTACTTATAAGTCACCCCTACGGTAGGCCCTAAAGGTTCAATAGGGCAGAGGGCATGGTATTTAAAAAGCAGGTCATGTGTACTTAAGTCTTACATGTCATGGCAATGGCAAGGCTAGCCTCCCATAGACTAACACTGGTTTAAAGTATTACATTTAATAAGCAATACATTCAATTCAGTAAAGTAGTAGCTAGAAAAATACATCTTCCACCCATTCTAATTGTAATTTAAAATTCTCCCTAAAGGTAAAGTCATATTTTAGATTACAATTTTGGAAATGCAACTTTAGAAAAATTGGCATTTTCCTTGTTAAACTAAATGTGCCTTACTGCTAGTTTCGAGGGTCTCATTACTGTGAATGGTTCTTCTGTGCTGTGATGTGCTTTCCTTCCTGACAGTGGACAAAGGGCCTGGCTGTGGGGAAGGGTGTTCCCTCCCTGAGCAGGATGACCTTGGGGGTTGTACCCAGCCCCTTCTGTTTTGCAACTGATAGCCTGAGGTCTGTGCCCAGCCCCATCCTCTCTTCAAAAAATGCCTACCCTGTCACTGACAAATGCAGCTCACAATTGAGCCTGTCTGCCCTTTGTTTCACTAAACATATTGGAGCCAAACCCAGGGGAGGAACTGACCAGAATCAGATTTAGGGTTAGACAAAGGATTGTCATTCACTCACAGACTGGCACTGGGTATAAAAGTAGAAACATGAGAACCTGAAATCAAAGCACTTCTAGACCTGAGAAGATTCAGAAGAAGGACTGCCCTTCTGTCTGAAGAAATAAGATTGGACCTTCTTTCCTTGAACCCAGGAACACAGAAGCAACTCCAAGGGTCAGCTGTCTGACCTCCTGTTTGAGCTACAGGCACTCAATCAGCGTCCAGAGGCCTTTCCTAATTTCCAGCAGTTCAGACTCAAGTGGACCTGACCAGGTCCCCTCTGCTGGCCTCTGTAGGAGTGAGTTCTGATGCTCAAGTGCTGTCCTCAAGGTCCTGAACCCTTGACTGAGGGCAGAGTGTACTCCTCTTTTCTGAAACTGAAGGTTTTACGAGATTCATTGAAGTTCAGTGCAGAACAGTGCAGGGCCTCACATTGCAGTCCCTTGCATCCCCTGATCGGCAGCTTCACCGGATCTGACACATCACAATGCAAAATGTGCAGGGCCTCACATTGCAGCACCTCACACCTCCTGATCAGCGGCTTCAGCGGTTCTGACGCACTGGGGCTTAGAACGACACAGCACCTCGCATTGCAGCACCTCCCAGATCTGCATCTTCACCGGATACAATGCAGAACATCGCAGGATGGTGCAGGGCCTTGCATTGCAACACCACACAGCTCCTGACCAAGCAGCTCACTGGATCCAACACAAAGCGAAGCAGAGCCTTGCATCACAGCACCTCAAACTTCTGATCGGCAACTTAGTGGACCAGATGCAGCACAAGTCAAAGCCTTGCATCACAGTGGGGGCAAAAGGTAAAACTCCCAGCTGGCCAAACCTGGTCTAAAACCCGACCGATGCTCCATCATAGTAGGCTGGATCCGGCATGACCAGATACCTGCAGTTGCCACTTCACACCTTTTTGGTGCTATGTTCACCTTAAACTTTAAAAACTCATAACTCTGGTTCTACTGATTGGATTTTTGTAGTTTTGGGGTCAAGTTAGTTAATAAAATATTCTCTAGTTTATAAATTGGTTTGGGATTGTTCTTGTGTTTTCACATTATTACTGTTTAAGTGCTGTATAAATAATTTGCACATTGCCTTTAAGTTAAGGCTGAATGATTTGTGCTAAGCTACAGGAGAATTAGGCATGGGTTTAGTTAGAGACTTTTGTGGTTCACCTGATAAGGAATATGATTATTATTTGAAGTGGGTGTCCCCCCCCCCCCACTAATACTCCAATTTCTTACATTGGTGTTCAGTGGTGGATCCAGTACTTGTGTTTGTGCATGTTTGTGCAGTGCCACTCAGTGATTTCTGTAATACCAAAAATCCCTAGTTATAATCTGACATCAAAATTAGGGGTGGGTGCAACTCCTGGAGTTTCCATGAAAACTCTGTGAGATTCTGTGAGCGGGTGGAAATCGGACGTCGCACTGCTCGCACTGATTTTTAGCACTGGGAGCTTGTTCCGTGCTTCAAAATCAGCGCAAATGGCACCACATGGCACGACAAAGGGTGCTGTTTCTTTGCTGCCACCTGAGTAGATTTTCTATTTGAGCTGCAAATTTCTCATTGCAAACGGTTGTGACCGCACGCTTTGAGAAAATCTCGCTAGGTGTCCACCTTGCGCCTGAAAATCGCGCTAGGAGATGCCAGTTCTCACTTGCAAACTTACTATTGGCAGTCTGCGTGCGAGAAAAAACTCCACCATGCGGTGGTTGGTGGCATTTGGTCGGAACTCCGCTTTACAAGTGTATGCAGTGTGGCAAAAACTCCTCGAACCTTGCCAGCGGAGCGGAATTTATCGCCCATACCTAATCAAAATCGATTGCTGACATTTTAATTCTAATTTTTAATTGGACTTTTTTTTCTTTTTCCAAATTCAGTTCCTGCCTCATATTTTGCACCTGTGGCTTTTTGCAAGAATGAAAGGATATCTTAGCAGCACTGAAGTCTTCACTGTGGCAGAGCTGAAAAAGCTGTTTCCTGCAGTAGTTATAATAAATCTAACATTGGTAAATTGTTTGGATTTATTCTAACTATTATTTTAACACTTTGAATTATTCTTTTAGTTCACTCTTAAAGTTTAATAAAGCCTTACCATGTTAGCCTATGGAGCCAAAGTACTACAATGAGGAAAATGAAATTTGCAGTTTTTCGTCACCAGGGCATATAAAACATCTTTTATAATGTCCTTGCTTATAACTACAATGCACCGTACCCTTGAGGCACCTAGTGTAGACCTTAGGGGTGACTTGTATATAAAAATAAGGTCGCTTATGACTTTGGAGGTACTTTTAATTCCAAAGTCAAATTTGGACATCGTTTTATTTTAAAAGCAGCCTGCAAAGAAGGGCTGCCTTTAAAATGACAGCAGGCACCACAGCAGTACACACATAGATGCATTAAATCTACCGGGCCTCCAAACCTGCATGCCCTACCATATACTTGGGTCTTACAGGTAGGCTGTCAGTACCAATTACAATCACACCTAATTACCATATATATATATATTACGCAGAGCACTGGCCCTGGGCCTGGTTAGCAGAGCCCAGGGTGCAATCAGAGTCTGAAAACCAGCATGTACTACTCCACATTGAGGCAAAATGTGGGGGGGGGGGATGCTACAAAAAACCCTGTTTTCTCACTGACAGGACACAGTCTATTCAGGTGTAAGTGAGGCTGGGTCCTGCTCCTCCCTCCCATCCTTCCATTAAGTAACTTCTAAGCTCCCATTGTGTGTGGCTGTCTAGGGGGAATACACAAAGCCCAGCTACCACCCATCCGATGATCAGAAACACCAAATGTCAAAACTAAGAAAATGCCAACTTTCTAAAAGTGGCATTTTCAGAATTGCAATTTAAAATCTGACTTCACCATAAGTTATGGTATTAAATTGTGATTCCAGAGACACAGAACTTGAAAAGTCTATCTCTTCCAAATTGTGAATACACTCATAAGATGTAATAAGGTAATCACAATGTTATCCTATGGCCTTGCTGTAGTGAAAATCAACTTTGGGAGGTTTTCACTACCAGGACATGCAAAACTTAAAAGCACACATCCTGCCTTTTAAATATATTGCACCCTGCCCTCTGGGTTATCCAGGGCCTACCTTAGGGGTGACATACATATAAAAAGGGAAGGTTTGGGCCTGGCAAAAGGTTTATTTTGCCAGGTCGAAATGGCAGGGTTAACTGCACACAGAGGCTCTGCAATGGGTATCATCACATCCTCCGTACTGATATTGACAATGTCTTTGCATGATACTAAGAAATACTTTATACCAGTCCCTTCCTTCTTATTGTGGCTGAACTCCAGCAATACCTAGACACTGTCCACTCCTCCATCTCACTGTGAAGCAGACCAATGCTCTTGATACAACAATGTCCATAGATAAGGTAGCAGAAGCCATTTCACAACTAGCCTCTAGCAAGACACTGCTTTCAGCTGAATTTTTTAAGGCCCTCTTGACTTTCTGACCCAGCTTCTCCTTGACCTGTTCACGGCTGTGCTGTGAGGGATGAGGGTGAATTGCCAGTGACCCTTTAGGAGACACATATATTAGTAATCCTTAAATTCAACAAACTGGCAGACCGGTGCACCTCTTGTAGGCCCATCTTTTTAATAAATATTGAAACTATAATACAGGCTAAGATCTAGACAGTTGGCTAGTCAACATAATAACAGATGTTACTCATATAGACCAATGTAGCCTCATGCCCAACAGGTCTACCAGGCATAATATAAGGAGGGTATACAACACCATCATCAAGGGTGAAAGAGTAAAATCCCCACTTGCCCTCATGCTAATAGACATTGAGAAGGCCATTGAAAGGATCTCTTTGGATTATCTGTTTACCCTCTTACCACACCTTGAATTTAGACAAATCTTCATAGCCTACACCAAACTGTTATATAGAGATCCAGAGGTGCATGTGAGGGTGAGAGGGGCCCTGTCAGCCCCCTTTAAACTAAATAAGGGCACCAGACTGGGGTGCCCTTGGATTGTTTCAGATACTTGTTCATTAAAATTGCTAAAAGAGAACAGATAGCATCTCCAGAGCACGTACAACCATTCTTAGTACATATATGGTAGGATAGAACACAACAGCTGGCCCTCCTGTTGTCCATGATGAGACAAATCACCCTAGTCAAAATGATTCTGCTTCCCAAAATATTCTATATGCTCTAGAATTATCCATTTCGACTGCCAGATTCTACTCACAATTCCTTAACCCGACAACTGAGGACTTTTATTTGGAATATCAGGGTGGCTTTGTGCAAATGCTGCAAGTGCACCTATAATGGGGGACTGGACATGATGGATCCCCAATCCTAAAGTCAGACGACAGGTTTGCTCATAATTAAAGACTGGGGGCCTGATTCACAAAGGTAAACTTACACTTTACTGGTAGTTTATGATTGTTTGCTATTCACAAAGGGATTTACAAGTAGTATCTTTACGAGTGCGGAGTTTCTGCACATAAAAAGACCTATCTTTTTATGTGCAGAGCCGCCGCACTCATAAAGATACTCCTTGTAAATCCCTTTGTAAACAGCAAACAATCATAAACGTACAAAAAAGTGTAAGTTTACCTTTGTGAATCAGGCCCTATGTGCACAGTTCTGCAGACGACCCTGCATATTGTAGAAGACTATTGTCTATGGAGGGTATGTCCCAGCTACACTAACTATATGGGGGGACCTACTGAGAGATCTTCCACATGGACTGCCATTGAGGTCTGGAACACATTATTAAATATATCAAGTGGGACAGGAAACTCATGGGAGAGATCCATCTCTGGTTGGGCACCTGTCTGCCATAGGTGAAAAAGTTGCAGGGATTCAAGGGAATAAGAGTACCTTGATATATCACGTCTTGGACACATACTTCTGCAAATATCAGAACATCCTTCAAAGATATGAATTTGGCCTAAAGAACTCACTCCCAATTTTTTAGCATGCACTCCAACCACACCTGGTATCTGTCACAGACATTCCAGATTTCAATCTGCTAGAGGCTAAGCTCACCGTGTCTCTTTTGCCCCAACAGCTGGCAAATATCGATATTATATGTATATATCTAATCATAAACATGCTGGACACAATTCACAGACTTAGAAAAGAATGGGAAGAAGACTTAGTTAGGGCCACTTTAGGAGGAATACTGGACTTTTGCTTTAATGGCCCCAAAATAGGCAGCTATATTTACTCAATATTGCTTACTCGAATTTTACTTTTATTTACCTCACTCCCCAACAATTATGGCAAGTGCAGAGGAGTCCTAACCCTCCCTCAACCAGGTGCAAAACTATAATTGGAGACTTCCTAAACACTACCTGGTCATGTAGACTCCTTCAGCCAAAAAAGGCATGCAGACTAAGTAAATAATGCAAAATGGAAGCATACAAGCACAACATGACCATTTTACGAGTCCCAGCTGCCAAATAGGCATAGGGATCGTTTCTAATTTGCTTGGGGAAAAAAGGCATAATTCGACAGGAGTTCAAATGTGCAAAAAGCGGTTGGCCAGGACCAAACAAGATTGCATGTTAAAGGATCAGTTCAAGAGGGGCCTGCACGAGGCATTGGCCAGGGCGAATTATACAGCAAACATCCCAGGGGGTACGGTGAAGAGGAGGCGAGAAGGCCTGCGGGTTATAGGTAATTGTTTCATTAGTTGCTCAACTACATGCTATGATTAGACCTTGACAACTTGTGTAAAGGATACACGTATATACTTATTTTAAAATGATGTCTAAGCCTAACTCTATAGAGGTTGGGCTATTTGCAGCTACTATTGTAAGTGAAATATCGTGTGTGGTAAATAACCATATCCGTATGTTTTGCAGACCATCAGAAAATATTATTAAAACTTATCCTCGGGAAACAGAGCTATGATCAAGAATCTTCGCAAGATGACCACCTTCAGTTAAAGCCTTGACACAAATTACCCTTGGAACACATTCCAGAGTGACCAGTAGTATATTTATGAGATTTGTAGTTTCTGTAGTTCAGTGTGCACTAGAATTGCCAGTGACAATATATTTGTATGCATTGGAACCTTAGGAAAAATGAATGAACCTGCTTTTTGTCAGATACTGCTTGGAAGATGATTCAATGAGCAATGACATGCCCTTCAGCTACAAACCTATGACATGTTCACAAAATATGTGTGAAAAGCATTTCAGATCTGACGAATTGTATATTTAGCAGCTTTATAGTTTCAGCTTGCAGAAATGATCTTTTTGCCGGACTTTGGTAAAATAAGTATATTTGCTCTGTACCTTCTGTAAACAAAACTGTAACTATAGACGATAAGTTCACGCAGGTCTGGATTCACACTTATGGGGGTAAATTTACGAATTTTCCATGCAACCCAGCTATGCTACCAAATTTGCTGTGCTGCTTTGCATAAGAGAGAAAACGTAGCATATAGACATAGGACCTCATTACGATATCGGTCGGTCGGACCGCCGACTGCCATCCTATCGGGCAGGAGACCGTCTGACAATGAGTCGGCGGTTCCACACGCCCTATTACAATTTGACTGTCATTGTGGCGGTCGAAAAGTGCTTTTTTCTAGTGCGGCTTGTGCTTCGGCCCAGGAAAAAGGTTGCAGTACAAGCCGCACTAGAAAAAAGCACTTGGTGCACATCCATGCACCGTGTGGAAAGTACCATGTGGTGCCTGTCACAGGGGGGCATGGATGTGTGGGGGCACTACATGTGCCTCTCAGGCCACTTAGCAGTGGCCCACGAAAGACGGGGGCCCTGCTTGGGGTCCCCAAAGTCTGTTTCCGTCTGCCTTTTACTGGTGATTGGGCCGTCATGAAAATGCAATCGGAAAGGGAAATCCTAAACTCTACGGCGGTGCCTGTTCAGGCACCGCCTTCATTGTAAGGATAGGATTCCAACCGCCACCCCAACAGGATCTTGGATCCTTTAGGATGCAGGGGTCTTTCTCCCGACAGCAAATGGTCTGACCGCCGGTATCATTTCCGGCGGTCGGACCGGAGGGCTGTCAGCCAACCAGACTGCCACCGACAGTCTGTATTTGGCAGTCTGACCGGCATCCAAATTTGGCCCATAGTTATGAAAATCTGCCTTCTGCTACTGTCATGTCCTGCTTTAAAAACTGAGGTGGGTGTGTACTGTTAGCATAGCATTTGTACTTGAAGAATACCCTTCCAATGTAATTTCTTTTCGTTGAAACAAATATAGAAAGATCCCACTCACTAAATGTGTGTGGTGCACTTCAGCCAGCACAGATGTAATGTAGAGTTTCTATTGAGAAATGAAATCATTTCACCTTGTTACCGTCTGCTTCAAGGAAGTGTTATTTTTTCATGCTGGTCTTGCTAACTTAGTAGATTGGACTTTGTATCAAAACCTATGGGTGTTTGCACTGATCTGTCAAAGAGACACCCTAGTAAAACCTTCTTGACATAAAGCGATGCAAAGCAGCTCAAAATACATACCATGTACCAATTTTCATTGCTTTGCACTGACACAAAGCTTTAGTAAATTAGGGCTTAGGTATCCTGAAACAATAGTTGTGTGTTTGCAGTAGAGAAAGGAATGGTGATGGAAGTGCAGAATTGCAGTCTCCTTCAGTCCTACAGGATGGGGTGGCAGCGGAAGTCCAGGAGGGTAGCTTCCAAATGCCCTGCCCACTGTGGCTATTTTTACAGCAGACGTGTTCTCGCTGCTTTGCAGTGATTACACATACATGTTTATAGATACCGAAACTAAGGTATGTCTGAATGCAGAAAATACTGTTTTCTAGGAAGTACTGTATTCAAGATCAACATTATGAGCTTGGACTGCAAATGGTAGAAAAGCAAACATTAAAGTGATCAAAATTCTGAAAACGGGGAGCATGGCCTTGGCAAGGACCCATGCACACGCATCCTCGCTGAGCTCGGAGGCTGGTGGGCTTAAAATGTATAAAATATACTCCTTCGACTTCCCCCGGACTCGAGCAAATGATTACAGAGGCAGGGGGAGTGCCCCCTCCGTGCAGCTGGTGTTGATCCAACTTTCATCACGTGGGACGGATAGCGGGAGAGCCTTGGAGATTGAATCCCCCTCGACCGGCAATAGAGCGAGGAAAGATGGCTGCCTCCACCCATGCAGGCAAAGATTTCAACACTGAGGCCCAGAGTCTGGTGCCGGCTTCTTGAGTCCAGGGTGGCACCCCTATCTCTCCCGCTAGGTGTGAGCCCAGAGGCGGTTGGCTTTGGTGGCTCTGCCAGCCTGGCAACAGTGAAGAGGACAGCGGGGAACTGCAGCGGTTTGCCTGGCCGTCGAGGCCCCTGAGTAGAGTACGGCCGCGGTGAGGAGCTGCACGCTGTGCTCGCTGTTTGATCCGGAAGGAAGAGGGTCATCAGGGTCAGTCAGAGGGTCATACATCAGTAAGAGTTGCATTACCCCACATGGCACTCAGGCAGGGTGAAGGGAGCTGGAGATTTTAGCACCACCTACCCCGAAGATGGTGACGGGGGAATACAGGAGGTCAGTGGGAGTCGGCAGAGTGGACGGAATCCCCGGTGGAGCCAGAGGAGACCCTCCGAGGTGAGTAGTTGGTTTGTGGCCTAGAAGCGTGGCCCTCACTGCGTTGCACACAGTGCACAGAGCGTCACAGAGGCCCCTGGCTCCCTAGTCGGCCCCTGGCTCCCTAGTCGGTCCTTAGTTTCTTCTACAGGCCCGACTCCTGTCCGGAAATTCAGCACACCTTGGTCGGGACCCACAATGGTAGGCACTCATAGAAAGGATCAAAAAAGATGCTCCATCAAGGACCTCCTGAGGGTTCCAGGCCACTGAATCCCTACTGTCATCAGATGATGCTGCTGCTCCCTGGGGAGATCTGGAGGGAGCATGGACAGACTATTTGAGGCGATATTCAAATGATGATGGTGGCTTTCACAAAAGAAATGAGCCTCTTGCGACAGGATTTTATAAAATCTTTGAGCAACCTTGATCATGTGGTGCAAAGGCTCAATACCATGGTTTATCAGCTGGAGGTGTCAACAGTGGAGGGTGCTCACGAGAGGGATGAGCTAGAGGTGAGTGTGGCTGAGCTCAAGAAGAGATGCCAATGGCTTTCAGACAAAATGGAGGATGGAGAAAATCAACTGAGGAGAAATATACTCCAGATCAGTAGTATTCCAGATGCGATTCCAGGTTCATAAATGATGAGTTACGTCCAAGACCTATTTGCACTTTTACTGGAAGCCCTGTCGGAATCGGCAATGAGCTAGACTGCACTCACAGGATGTTCAATGCTTTCCATACTAAGAACAAGCTAGCACCGGATGTCCTCACCAGGGGCCATCATTTTCATCAGAAGGAAGAAATAATGAATGGCCAGACAGAGGGACACGATAGTATGCTGTGGATCTACCCTGATAATATTTCAAGATGTGTTTAGCCAGACTCTGACTAAACAAAAATCTCTGAAAATCGAGACTGACTTTTTGCGTGCCCATAAGATTCCCTACATGTGGGGGTTCCCAGTCCAACTTCTCATCCAATACAAAGACCAGAAGGTATCACTCTCCACCAGGCAGGAGGCCCTGCACCTCTTTCAATTGAGCGAAGACCAAAACACTGAGGGCAATCACACTGAGAATCAGCAACTGAAGTGGCAACAACAAACCAGATGATCCAGACGCAAGGAGGCACGACAAGTGGCTTGAAAGTGACAATGTTCCCCTGGAGAATCTCTCCTGCCTGATGAGCCCTGACTCTGTCGTGGCCCTGGGAAGGAGAGGCCCTCCGGATAGCCCCTTTGTGGGGGTCAGATGGACCAGTGATGTCATTCAGCAGGCGGGGTGCGGCCTCTGGGGCCTCTAGGGGAGGTGGACCACTAGCTGCCTTTTTGGACGAACCTGGCAAGACAACGTCTTTCGTGAGCCGTAGTATGCTGTCTCTGGTTTGGGTAGGGGAAGATAAACAAACTACCCTCAGTTATCTTGTTGCTTGATTGTCAATGGGGGATCTCGGGAGGGAGGGGGGGCTGTAACAGTTATGTTATGTTATTTTATTTTATATCGCGCACAGATACTCAAGAGTGTCCCGGCGCGGAGCCATAACGAGGGGTGGAGAGTAAAATTTAGACAAAAATATGTGTTTTCAGGAGCTTTCTAAAAGCCAATGGATCCTTGATGATCCGAAGAGCATAGGGAAGGGCATTCCATGCCACCACAGCTTTCCGGGCCCAGAGAGCTGCCACCTAACCTCTGGCATTTAAAGCGGGAAGCCAGAGCCAGAAGTTGAGACGAGGAGCGCAATTGTCTCAGAGGGGCATAGAAAGAGAAGCGTTTCTGCAGGTAAGAAGGGCCTTGACCGTAGAGAGCCCGATGGGCAATGACTAACGATTTAAATGTAACCCTTACCGCCACGGGCAGCCAGTGCAAGGAGCGCAGATGATGGCTCGTACAACTTCTGGAGGGCAAGTCAAGAAGAAGCCTGGATGCCGCATTCTGGACCACCTGAAGCTTTTTCAACAGGTAGCCAGGAATGCCAACATAGAGAGCATTGGCGTAGTCCAGCCGAGATAAAATAAGGGCACGGATGACTGTCTCCTTCGCAGCCCTAGGCAGAAGGGGGAGAAACTTCCTTAGGGTTTTGAGCAGGCCGAAGCAAGTGCCAGCAAGCTTCTTGACCTGAGTGTAGAAGGAAAGGTTCTCCTCGAACCACACCCCCAGATTCTTAACGGGCTTCCCAGTAGAGGTAGGCAGGGGAGACTCTGATGGCCAGAGAGTGTCCCTAAACTTAGGTGGGAATTTCCCAAAGAGGAGAATCTCGGACTTCTCTTCGTTGCATTTAAGCTGTGCGGAGGCAAGCCATTTAAAAACAGAGGACAAACAGTGCTTCGCAGAAGAGACTGAGTCCGTATTTTTCTCCCATGTAAAGAGAAGCTGGGTATCATCAGCGTAGGCGATAATCTTCGCCCCCAGTTCTTCTGCCAAGTAAACCAAAGGTGTAACGTAAACATTAAAAAGGAGGGGGCTAAGAGAGGACCCCTGGGGGACCCCTGTGGTAACTGTCTGGGGAGCAGAAGAGGACGGCGGAAGCCAGACCTGCTGGGTCCGTCCATCCAGGAAGGACCTGATCCAGCCCCAGGCCGTATCTCGGTAAGGCGCATGAGGAGGCGTGAGTGCGGGACCGTGTCAAACGCCGCCAACAGGTCAAGCAAAATCAATGCCGCCCTGCCGCCGGTGTCCAAACACTCTCTGATGGCTTCCGAGACCTCCACTAAGGCTGATTCGGTACTGTGGGAGGCCCTAAACCCTGACTGAGCCGGGTGCAGGAGGCCTCCACTTTCCACAAACTCAGTGAGTTGTTTAGTCACCACCTTCTCACAAACCTTCGCTAAACCAGGCAGGATGGAGATGGGGCGGTAATTCCCTGGGCTAAGGGGGTCTAAAGAAGGCTTTTTTAAGAGGGGAAGAATCTTGGCCTGCTTCCAGACCTCCGGAACACAAGCTTTCTGCAGGGACAGATTAATGATCCCGTTCAGTTCGGCATTGATAGTCTCAGCAGCCAGCAGTCTTGCTGAGCAAGGGTCCGCAGGAGAGCCTGATTTCAGGCCCTTTAAGATTTTAAGCGATTCCGACAGGTCCACGGGACTGAAGGCCTGGAGGGAGTAAGTAGGGTGGGCCGATGATGTCACCGACAAAACCCCTAAGGCACTATCACAGGAGGCAAAAGACCCCTGTATGGTACAGATCTTATCTCTGAAGAAACAGGAAAGATTCTCACACCAGGAGTCCGTCGATGGAGACGAATTTAATTGGGCAGTCGGCGATGTAAAGCTCTGGACAATTGCGAAGATTTTCTTGGCATTATTATTAGCAGAGTCAATGCGTGCTGAATAGAAGCACCTTTTGGCCTGGGTTATGGCCTCATAGTAGGTTTTTTGTTTCTGCCTAAGTTGCTGCTTGGCAATATGATATGAAGCATGTCCGCTAGCCCAAAAAGTGTATCCGGCGGAAAGTGAGATACATTTGACATTTACAGAACACACAGGGTCTCTGCAGGGGGCTTGCTATGTTAGTTTCTCCCGAACAGACGGTCTTTTTTTTCTATGTTTTTGGTTGATGTTATCTTGTTAATAATTATTTTTGGCCTAGCAATTATTCTACGAGGTATGATATCCCTTAGAGAGATGGACTTGAAGGTGTGTGTAACACTGAGACACTCATGGGTTGATACCAAGGCACTTACTGCACTACCTCACCTTCAATGCAGGACAAGAGACGGGTCTTGATGGTGGCTACATCGAACATCCAAGGACTAAACTCACCAGTAAAGCAGACATCCCTACTCCACTGGTTACACGTGAAAAAGATAGACATTGCCTTCCTGCAGGAGTTGCACCTCCTTAGAGAAGGACTTTAAGAGGTGCCAATCCGGATACTTCCCCCAACAGCTTTACTTTAACGTATGCACAAAAACCAGGGAGGTGGCAATCCTAGTAGGAAACACAAACTCCCTGCAGTTGGACATGATCAAAATAGACTCAGGGGGAAGGGTGCTACTGGTCCATGGGACAATAATGAACAGAACCATTACTCTGGTGTTGGTACATGGTCCGAATGAACTTAGGAAACACTTCTACTGTTGGCTGTTTCCCTTTCTGTCAACTCATTCTGAAGCTAATATGCTCATTGGAGGAGACTTTAATGTATCCCTTCATCCTGAGATTGACCAGTCCCACACCACATGGCAGGCACTCCACCTCCTGCCTTCTATGACACAGAGCCTCCCTGATTTACAGCTGACTGATTTTTGTAGGTACCACCATGAGACCAATAGAGCCTTCACATTCTATTTTCATTTCCATAAATCCCACTCCTGGATTGATTATATTTTTGCTACTCAGTCGATCCAATCTTGGGTAGAATCCTCTGAGATAGGGACTTGAGTTTTGTCTGACCATGCCCCCGTCTATTCCACACTGTCATTTAAACCATTAGGCCCGGCCCCAACTCGCATATGGAGAATGAATGAAATAGCCTTCGAGATGGTCCTTTGGGAGAACATTAGGGAAGGACTAGAAAATTATTTTAAGGAGAATGAAATGGAAGGTGTCACACAGGTGACTCTTTGAAATGCAGCAAAAGTGGTGATTAGAGGTGAATTTATAAACCACACAACTACATTTCTTTGACTGGCTAGGGCACAATGTCTTGAACTGGAGGCCACAATACAACACTCAGAAATGGAGTTTAAGCGTTCTAGCAGTAGGAAGACATATAGGGCTCTGTGTGTGGCCAGAAGAGAGTTAGAAGCCAAGATAACCCCCTGCTCACCCCCTTGGTAGCTTGGCAGAGCAGTCAGGCTTATCCCAGAGGCAATGTGTAAAGTGTTTGCGCAACACACTCACACAGCATTGATACACTAGGCACACCTCAAAAGAAACTCCATGCAAGGTTATATAAAAATAGCCTTTTTATTATACATTAAAACACATTAGAACACAATCACATATATTACACTTTGCCACTGGCACTCGTCATGACTTCACAGGGATTACATAATCACTAGGCCAATCGGGCCACTGTCATAACATACACATTTAGGGCGACCCGCAACTACTGGTAGAAACGGTACTTAGCACAAAGCATTAGGCATAACCATCATCAGCAGTGCAATATTATATATATTTGTAGCAGGGCACATATCATTACCACTGCACACATGGGTGCCCCTTCCTGATAATTGCAAGGTATGAGCAACAGCAACACATCCTAATATCAGGGCACAATATGAGGCAATTAGAGTGGGGCAGGAACACTTTACCACACCATGAGCGCACCTGCGCTCCTATTATAGAGTATATGGTACTCTGTCTCTCCCAAGTAGGCTCCTGGGCCACCTGCCTGCCTACACCAGGGAATGCCGCACTTCCTGGTCATTCCCCGGCATCCAGGAATCGGGGGCCTCCATTGAGGTTCCACCCCAAAGTGTTCCCGCACAAGGATCCCTCAGGTATGTATCAAGAGGCAGCCGCCCGCGATCGTACGGCGTGGCTGCTGAACCAAAGGCCGCGTTCCCCTTACTTCCACGCAAGGGTATAGGACCGCTAAACCTGACCTTTCCCCTTGAGCCAGCTCGCTCAACCCGTCCCGGTGCGCTCGCACTGATCAGCGCACCGGGGCAGCTGGCCCGTATGTGAATCAGCCCTGCAGTGGGTTATCAGCCAACCTGATGCCTCCGCTGTATCTCACCTGGGGAAGGAGCGTGATTTGCTCTGTCCACCCCCTCTTGTTGGAAGCCCTCCCCGGGTCTCCGTAGCTCAGGGGGCGGAGCTTTCTGCATTGCGATGGGTGCAGAACAGTAGGCTTCTCACCCCAGGCCGGGACTCACGCTGCCGAGCGCCGAGGCCCTATGTGGGCGGGGCGAAGCAGCTCCTACGCGTCAGGAGCCTTCGAGGCAGGACCTCCCCGCAGGATACCGCGGTCTCTCCGGAATGAAAGAGGGAGGGGGAGAGCACGTCCTCCACAGCAGCTCTCCCCGTACATGCCTAAACCACCACACGAGGGAAGGCAGAGCTCCCTGCTGTATGGCAAAACCAAGCTACGTCAGGGCAGGACGGGCAGGCGGGCCCACTCCTTGGACTCGGTCACCACAGAGTCCACAGTGCTCACCACGCGCTCCAGCAACCAAAGGGAGAAGCGTCCTCCCAACTCCGACGGCGCTCCTCACGTGCTCTGGGTTAGCAGGGTGAAATTCCAGCACTCACCACGCGCTGAGTCCAAAAGCACACAGGACAGAGCTGGGCACAGGCAGGACAGCACACAGGGTCCCTCAGCAGAGGGGAAGTCCTTTCAACCACCCAGCAGGCAGCAGGTCAGCCCCCAGTGGTGGTTCCACCTGGTGCACTGCAGTCCACACAGTGTGTTAGCTGCAAGCAAGCTCAAGAATTTCCAACAGACATGGGTCACAGCCCCAGTACTTATAGCACAAAAAGTCTTTGTTCTGCCCTGGCCCAGGGCCCTGAGCCCAGTTTAAACCAGTTCTGGGGGCACTCCAAAAATATAATTACAGTGCACAACACTCCCCATTCAATGTGTAAGCCCTGGCTCCAGACACACCACAGGGGGGCAGAGCCATCATTGTGGAAGGCAGTCACAGCCCTCTTCAGGTGCAGGTGCTACTCCTCCCACCACTCCAAATTTAGACCAGGCCTATTCAGGTGCCAGGGGAAAGCCCTCCAGCTACTCCAAATTCAGCCAATGGTTCCAGAAGCAGTACCCAGAGGTTGATGAAGTCTTTGCAGTCCCTGAGACTTCAGAACAGGAGGCAAGCTCTACTTCAAGCCCTTGGAGATACTCAGCACAAGTAAAGAAAGTTCAGTCAAGTCCTTTCACTGCCCAAGGCAAAAGCAGCAACTGCAGGCCAACCCAACAAAGCAACAACACAGCAAAGGGGCAGTACTCCTCCTGGCAGCTCTTCCAGCTCTTCTTCTTGGCAGCTTCCTTGATTCCAGCAAGTTCTAAAGTTCTGGGGTCTGGACCCCAATATTTATACTCAAAATTCCTTTGTTCAATCAGGCAGAGAGTGTCTGTGCTTAGTTCAAACCAGTTCTGTCCTCTCTGGCCCAGCTTCCTGGTAGGAGGTGGAGACAGCATTGTTCAAGGCAGACCAGGCCCATTCAGGTGTAAGGAAATCTCCTCCCACTACTCTAAATGCAACACAGGTCTATTCAGCCCAGCCCTGACTCATCCAGGAAAGGCAGGACACACCTCAACCCCCCAGTGGCTGTCTGAAGAGAATGCACATCCCCAGCCCCCGTCACTCCAAAGCCACACAGTCAATCCACAAACCCAGCATAGGCACACAGGATGGCTAAGCAAGATAATACCTACTTTCTAAAAGTGGTATTTTCAAACACAGAACATAAAAATCATCTTTACTAAAAGATGAATTCTTACATTCTGAGTCCAGGCATACTAAAACTCCATTTCCCTATCTTGTCCCAATGGGAAGTGATGCTTATAAGATGTTATAAGTAAAACTCCCATTCTACCCTATGGGACATTTAGCCTTTCCATGGTGAAAAACGAAATGCACTGTAATTCACTACCAGGACATGCCACACACATCAGTACATGTCCTACCTTTAACATACACAGCACCCTGCCCACAGGGGTACCGTGGGCCTACCTTAGGGGTGACTTATATGTAAGAAAAGGGAAGATTAGGGCCTGGCAAGTGGGTGCACTTGCAGGTCGACATGGCAGTTACAAACTGCGCGCAGACCCTGCAGTGGCAGGTCTGAGATAGCTTTTCAGGGCCACTCGTGTGGGTGGCACCATCAGTGCTGCAGGCCCACAAGTAGCATTTGATTTACAGGCCCTGTAACACTCAGTGCACTTTACTAGGGACTTACCAGTAAATCAAATATGTCAATCATGGAAACACCAATCCATAATAACAATTTACAACATGAGCACTTGCACTTTAACACTGAACAGTAGTGAGAAAGTGCTCAGAGACACTAAACCAGCAAAACAGCATCAGAACCGGCAGGTCAGAAAGCAAAAAGACAGGGAAAACACACCAGAAGATGCCAGGTCTAATAACACATTTATCACATGTGCACATTTCTTTGCTAGTTTGTACTCCCATAAAAAGTGTTTTCCTCAGTGTGTGCTTGTTCTGATACTGCTAATTGTGTAATGAATCTGACGGTATTTGTGCACGATTGTGCATTGACTACTCTAGGGTAACAAGACTTACATGTCGATGAGGATCACAGAAAAGTGAGATGGATGGCTTTAAACAAGTTTCACTGTTTATGCCAGATGACAGATTTTTCCGACATTGAAGCAAGGTTTTAATTATGTTGTCACTTAATTGAGAACTCATGTAAACTGTAGGCTATCCTTCACAATGTACAAGAGCAATTATTGCATAAGAAGCAGTACAATATGTATGCATAATGTTCTTTCAGTTGGCAAAATTACATCATGCACGAAGTACCTTGATTTACCTATAAACAGTGTAATATCTGCATCACACCTGTACATTGCAAACGGACTAGATCACAATGGACTTTCTTTGGCAGGTCTGTAGAGTAGACAAACACACGTAATGCAAAGCATCTAGAAATTAGTAACTTTTAGAATATCAACAAATCTCTGGCTTACTTTATTGTACATACCTGAAGAAATAATTTTCACCAAATGAGCAAGGTTAAGCAGTGCAGATAGTCATAGTCTGGTAAATTAAATTAATCTGTACAGGTTTAGGAACACCTGTGAAGGAAGGGGTGTACGCAAAGATATTGAACCACTTCTTAAAGAAGATTGTAAATCTGTACTCACTGGTTTACAACTTCTCCTGGGTGCTGATTTAGACTTTTCAGGAAAGCACAAAGGTAAGTAGAACTACGCTTGGAACCCCAGAAGTTGTGCAGGCTTCCAAGCGTACATCTGAAAAAGATTTTGTTAATTCCGTCTGTACATAAGAAGATATGCATGTGTGTAGGAAATCAGATGGTTAGACTGAGAGAGAGAAATTCCGCCGTTTTGATATAACCTGTAGGTGAGCTCCTGAAAAATCAAAACCCAATAGCTTTTATTATTAAACAGGCTTCTGTTAGGAATTCTGAAGTTTGCATCAAAAACCTGTCTCAAACAAAAAGACCTTCCCCAGTGTCAAATACATTGGTTCATCAACAGCAATATAAAAAAATACAGTTAAATATTACATAAGTGAAAGTTTCCCAGATTAATTTGCATACATAATATAGAATTTCATGATTGTAATGACATCAAAGGGAATGAGATTTATTAACTGATCGAAAATGCCCAAAGAAAACAACAGCAAATAGAAATCCAATGCATCTGATTGAGCTATGTATTTTGGGTAATAAGTACTCCTAAGGTCGATCGCCAATGGAACAAAGTTAAGTAAGAGTCTCTGGCTTCCCCCAGCCAAGAGTTTCATCTTCTGGATTTTTCACTTTTATAAAATCAAAGGTCATGGGGCAAGGTGAAGAATGTGGATGAGCAGGGCTTGTAAGGGTTGGATATCTTGATTACAGAGTGCGGCACAGATTTCTGCGTCTTTTCACGCTGCCACAGTATACTTTGGTATTTTTGAACCATTCTGGAGGTCAAAATCCTTCAGAGGTGCAAGACTGAAACTAATGAATAGACTGTGCTCTAATTGGTTAGATACTTTGTTTCCTTGGTTTATTTGGAGTCCCAGATCCTGCAGCAAACTATCTAAACTGGACACACTTGACAATTGTACCCACATATGCTGCATCCTTGTCCAGGATAAGAACATGTCCAAAGGTTCCATACCTTCTTCCCTGGAGCTCCAAAAGTTTCCAAATCTTCAGGGAAAGCTTCTTGGACGCAAACCCAGGACTGAAGTAAGAATTTTTTTTTCCCCAATTCTCCCAAGTCCACAGGCTTAAAACCTGTTACCACTAATGTTGCCGGTAGATGCAACTCCTACTGTCTCTTTGAACTCCAACACTTACCCAGGCACTGGGAAATAAGTTTCACTGCAGCCACTCACCTAATCTGTCGGTAATTAAATAAACCAGCAAAGGCACACTTCAATGACAATGCCTCATGCTGAGTCGATGAACAATAGTAATTACCAGAGTTTTGGAAATTTATAAGTGTATTTAAGGTCACTTTTATTTATAATATTAGGCTCAACACCAATAGATATCATTAAAAAGGCACAAAAATTGTCAACTACCGTGTTAGTTATTCATCCCTAAAATTCTTAAAGGGGCAGGTGTCCCCAGGAATACCGTAAGTAGTTGGCAATAACATAACATGTGTATTTGTAAAGTGCACGTTCCCCCTGAAGGGCCACTTCGCACTGAATAACAGAAGGATGAAAGGCTGAGTGGACCCACCAGGAATTTAACCTGTGATCATGAGGTCAAACACAGGCCCCTACAATGGATGCATCAGTCCACTAAGCCACCAGACCTAGTAGTCAGCTCTCTTGTGGAGCTCCTTTCAAAATATGTTTGTTTTCTTAGCTTCACTGATAACCACAATCCTGGTTCTCTGAACACCCCTGAAAACACTTTTCAAAGCTCTCAGGTTCCATCAGTCTACATCCAAGGTCCATCAAGTGGTGGTGCCTGGTGTAGGCTGTATCCCATTGCTTGTGTACAGTCGATGCACCAGCCCTTTAACTGTGATGAGTCAAAAGCCTTCTTCCTTCCTTGACACAAACACTCATTCTTCCCTGAATTTTTACCCATAACACTTGCCTCCTTTCAATAAAGTAGATTTCACAGACATAGAGGGGACTTTCGCCCCATGGTGTGGAAGCAGATTTGTCCAAGAGCTGGGTGGGTTTTGTATTTACTCCTCTAGGGACTTGAGGGGGGTGTGTTTGGGATAAATGTGGACAGAGGGTGGAAACAATTCCAGAAGGATTGAAGTCTACCGTTTGGATAGTTTTTCTGTTCACACCGAACTCTAGGATACATTTTGCTGTATAGTTCTGGTTGAGCAGGAACTGTGTAATAAGGAAGTAAAACCCAGGGGAGGATAGTGTAAGAACTATAGACTTATTTGTTTAGTGTTTGTTGCCAATCGAAGGTGAGGAACCCTTTTAAAGGTTTTGACAAAGTAACTTCTTAGAGAGTTGACTAGAACAGAAAAGAAAGAGAACTCCGGTATGCTGGAGAAATTTCCAGCGGTCAGTGGTCAAGTGTCTTCAGCTTTGCCCTGAATCGCTGCATCTGAAATGGTGTATGAGGGCTAAAGGAGCCAGACTTTTACAATGTAGCAATCACATGGGTCATTTATAAAATGCAGCACATGCCTCCTCATGTGGATGAAAGTTCTCCGAGACAGTTTAAGATCAAAGATTTTGACTTATCACACAGCCACCATATATAATGTTTGTGAAAGGCAAGGTGATTAGATTCATCTTTCATCGCTAAAAGGTGATAGTTTCACAATTTGGAGACACTACAAAATCTCGCAAGCCTGAATTAGGGTCTAAAAAAAAAAATCACCAAACAGTTTGAGACGTAAAATGGCATAACCTATGAGCAAGAAAAGACAACTCTTTACAACGAAACATCCAGTATATGAAAAAAGGCAGATTTGAACAAGATCCTATTCGTGCATAGGGAACCAAGGTAGAACTTTAAGTCTGGCAGAAACTGATTCAAACTTCTTCATTCCAAAGTAATATTGGCTGTAGGGTTTTGAACAAGCCACAGGATAGCTAAAGCTTTTGCATGGGATCCTAGAGGTGCCAAGTTGCAGAAGCCCAGACATGAAAGTACAAATGCATTAGGCAGCAATTCTCGATGAGAATTTATTGTTTAAAAGGGATAATATGCTTTGGAATATGCATGCTTAGGTTACTGCAATAATTTGAGTTGTTAATGATAGCTATGAATTTTTCAGGACCCCAGATTTAGATTTAAACTCCAGTGGGCGAAGGAATAGGATCTA
The DNA here is from genome assembly GCA_963921515.1 of Calotriton arnoldi. Lineage (NCBI taxonomy): Eukaryota > Metazoa > Chordata > Amphibia > Caudata > Salamandridae > Calotriton > Calotriton arnoldi. The sequence goes on along the minus strand of CAWUFW010016958.1, from coordinate 145,193 downwards.
TGGATTTAGGCTAGAATCGCCGCCAAAAATATGTCATACATGGTCAGAAAGATCCCATTTTCCACTGATTTTGGACAGTCAGCATTGATCTGTCAGAGCACAGAATCTAATGCTGTTGCAGAACTCACTTTACACACTGTAGGTGCATAAAAACAGGTGTTCGGTTCTGCGCTGCACCAACGTACGTGCTCATAATATGGCCCTTGTTCCACCAAGCCCTAAATAATGCAGGCCCGTGTATCTCAAGTGCAAATTTGCACCTTATGTGCCTTTTTGTCTCATTTGTTCAGTATCCAAACACCTTCTTGTGTCTCCTGGCTTCCAACACCTGGCACCAGAAACCGCTCCTTCTCATTTCTAGTGACCAAATCTTGGATCTCCTTAGTTACTGACATTAGGAGACTCTCTTGCTACATCTTGTACAAAAGAAAGCTGACACCCTAGCTCTTTGTCCAAGCCTGAACCCTGCACCTTTAGTATCTCCTTCCTCCAGCTCTAGTGCGGCTGTTTTCAGGTACCAGCTGTGCTTTACACATTTTATAACATAACATAACATGTCCTGAATGCCACTAACACATCAAGCAAACAAACAGCATCAGTACCACCTTCATCCACAATAGTCCACAATTCGGGCAATACCTCCATATCTGCAGTAAGGGTCATAACGCTAGGGACGGATATGGAAATGATGCAACATAACTGACATAATCCACATTCGTTCAAGATTTTAAACCTCTCCTGTGCTTAAACCCCTGCACGACGCCAAATTGAATCTCCAACATTATGCATATATTTTGAAAAATGTACACATTGTGTGCTTCAAGCGGCTATAATAGCACCATGCACAATCACTATCAGTGTCACATGCACCAGTCCTATGTGAGCGTTTATGAAAAGAGTTATAATCAGAAATGTGAAATGTTCATTTTTTTATTAAATGTATGGGTACTGGTTTATACTTTATGACATAACCGTGTTTATTTTTTTACCATGTTGATGTGTGTTTTCAATTATTTTCCTTTACTATCTTTTGTGTTCTTTCATGTACTGCGATTAAACTACTGACCCTGAACAATTCATTTTGCATCATTGAAAACAGACAGATCCTACACTGTGACTGATTTCAAAATGGCTTATGTTCTCAGTGCTTTCACTTCACACTGCATGTTTTAAATTAAATTATCTGACACTGCTTTTTTATAAAACATTATTTTTAACACTGAATTTATTTTGCATGATGCCTCATATCATTACACTGCATTGTTTTGACGCTACATTATATTAACACCACATTATTTATGACACTTAATTTTCCCACCAGCTCATGGTAGTGCAGATTGAGTTTTTGGACCTTTCTGATATAAAATTGGCAATGCAAAAGTAAATTTTTCTAAAGTTGACATGCACATCAAGTTTTGGATCCTGGATAGTACACATAACATTAGTTGCTAATATTCCCTATCGTCGAATTTGCGTTGTGTTAAAAACACACCTTGTGTGTGTTAACCACAACAGATCATAGCCTGCTGTTACTGATACATAATATAAACATTTTGAACGTCCTTTACTGATTCCCTCCTAATGTTATACCTCTCATTACTTATTGTATTGAAAATTAGGACATGCACGCCCAGAAACATTTGGCAATTACAACTTTCATATTTGTACAATGACTTCTCATACATTCTAAAATGTCTTTGTTTTTTCACAACTAAAAAATACAAAAACATGCTATGTTAATCAAATGGGGGTAGGGTGTTATTGAAGAACAACCTTATCTAGAAATGTAAGGCAGGAGCCAGGTCAAATTTAGCACTAACCCCAGACCACCCCTCAACTGTGTATATAGGGATGCCTGTGTGTAGAGTCTTTCCGTGTAGTGAAGATGTGCTACCTAGTGTAGCACCACAAATTATCAGTCAGAATCTGGGTTTGGGCTAAGGCCTACAAAGCAGAGTAATACAGACCATCACTGCACATTCCAGTTACACACACGCACCTAACCTTCATATTCTGCTGGAATCCTCCTTGTAAAACCCTTATCCTCCACCAGAAACACAAAGGGCCTTATTTATGAGGCACTTACGCCGCCGTTGCATCCCTTTTTGTGATGCTGCTGTGGCGTAAAAAATGCGCTACAGTGCGCCATGTTTACAATGGGATGCATCTAGGCAGATGCGTCACTTTGTAAACCCCTGCGCTACGTTATACCTGTGACAGGTATAATGACTGCGGTGGGGTGTTCCGGCGCAGAAAAGGCTTGTAGAAGTGTCTCAGTGAAATCTATGAGATTTCACTGCGACACTTCTATGGCCTCATTGTGTCAAATTCTTACGCCTGCTTGAAGCAGGCGTAAGAAGTGATGCATGCCTTTTCACATGGGGCTTGCCCCATATGAAATGAAGCAGTGCTGGAGTTGTGTCTGTTTCCAGACACACTCTAGCAATGCGCCATATTTGCGGTTACCGATACGTCAGGATTCCTGACATATCTGTCAATCCCTGCGACATGGGGTGTCGTACAGTAAATACGGCGCATCCATGGTGTCGCGAGGAGGTCGCACTAAGCAGTGTTGCATCGCTGTTTTACTGCAACGATGAGACACTTTTCATAAATGAGGCCCAAAATGTCCACCAGCAACAGGGTTGAGGGGATTCTAAATATTTGCAATCTTCTGTAAAGGAAACATTTGTAACTGTTACACTCATTCCATTCTTGCTGCTGTTCCACTTGTCGACACTTTACAATTTGGAGTTGTGATTTGTTACAGGGTTCATAAGATGTTGCTGATTTAGAAGCTGTGTATCAACTTCGAACCTTGTAATTCTATAGAGACATCGAGGTAAGACATGTCTTTAGCATGGGCCCTGTGGCCAGGGCCGGACTGGGAACCGAAACCGGCCCTGGCAAACTGCTCGGCCGGACTGCCTAGGGGGGAGGAGGGGGGTGCGGCCGAGCTGTTTGTAGGGCCGGTTTCGGCCAATTTTGTTACAGGGGGCCGATATTGCCGGCCCCGGTAACAAAAACGGCCCCACAGGGGCCTAAAACCGGCCCCCAACCAGGCGGCCCACCGGGGAAACGCCCGGTGCCCGCTACGGCCAGTCCGGCCCTGCCTGTGGCACTGGAAGCTCTCCTTGAATTTAGCCCTCTGGAGCTAAGCTTGCAATCTGAAATCCAAGACAATAGCCCAGGTCTATAGATCGTTTGTAATCAACACCCAGAATCCACTTGAAAAGTTGAAGAAGCACTGGGAGGCTCTTCCGGAGGACTGAAGAAAAATGAAGGGAAGAAAAAATGATGCAGAAAGTGTGTGTCATTTCTGCATGGCTGTTTAATCCACTTCAACTACTTACACCACATTTAATGCACATTCAGTCGACAGAGCACATAAGTCATAACTCATCACTAATCTGTTGTGATGTATGTCAGAAAAGTATGCTTTTTTTCAACTTGTTTAGGAATGTGAGATGCTGTAGGTTTTTTAAATGAAGTGGATGGGATCTTGGCCTCGGTCATGGGTTGGCATTTGGCGTTCACAACAAAAATTGCTACTCTTTGGCTTATGGAGAAACTAAATTAATTTGGGACTGGTGCTTACCAAAAAAGACATAGCAAGCACTTGGTGCAATAGAGACACTCCAGAAGATTAATGGCTCATGGGCCTATAGCAGATCTCTGTTACCATTGATCTGCAATGAAGTCCATGATTGTGCTGTTTGTTTTTCACTATGTATTCACTTTTGTGATTTATGTAATGTCATAGAGCAGTACTGATGTGAAACACCCAGATAGATTTCATTATCCTAAGGGGTGTTTCACCTCCTTCAGAGAAAAGTAAAATAAACAGGTGTCTCTTACTCCCTTCTATAGGGAGGTAGGATCATCTAGATCTAGAGTGCTATGAGTCAGTAAACCCTGTCAGAGATGCTCATATCTGCAAGGATTATTTGTATGTGTAAAGACCCTCACACTGTCCTCTGATATCAGTAGAGACACACAGCAATTGGTGTTTTTACAGATTTTTTTTTATTATGTATATTCATCATACAAACTTTGTGTATCAGAATGATGAAATTATTATGATTATCTCAGTAGCCATTATATAAAACAAGGTGAATATTAGAAAAACCCAAAGCATCTTGTATTGCACATCCCTAATATCTGTAATATTAAATCAAACCTCTACTTACTTCTATATCTGTATTATCATCTGTATTATCATCACCCCTCTAATTATTATATTTGCCAAATGATTTGAACCTTGCATTATTACTTTAGGACAAGCCATGTATTATCCCTGCATGACTGTTGGAAGTTTTTTTTCCTGCAGTTGGATATTGGCTTTCCTGCATCCTCCCCAAGGAACCAGTCTTCATGCCAGCTACTCCCAGCATCTTAGATTTTTATACCTTTATCTCTAATGATTCCCCGAGGAGAGGGGCGCGTGAGTCACGGTGCAACTTCTTGCACTCGACTCGACACATTGGTTCCGATCCACGCAGTCGGGTACATGCGTAAATGTTGGGCCTTACAGTCGGGTCCCACATTGACGTTGAACCCCATTCGATGCAGGCGATGCGTCATTGTCGAGCCTTGCAGTGAGGTCCCTCGTCGATACACTAATGAAGCAGGCTCTGCATCATCATCAAGCCACTCAGTCGGGTCCTGCATCATCATCGAGCCGTGCAGGGTTGTCCTCAAATTACTGCTGCAGTGGTTCAGATCGGCGCAAAGTTATCACTGATTCTGTTTTTATAGAAAAACAGCTGCAGAACCCACTTTCAAGGTCCAGGACTGGATTGGCACCTCTTGGCAGGGCAGGATTCACAGTTGTCAGTGTCCAGCAGTTGAAGCAGAGTTGAAGGACGTTTTTTATGGCCCTGAGACTACAAAACAGGATGCAAGCCAGCAAGCCTTTGGAGAAACTTTGGTTCAAGGATGTAGAGAGCAGATCCAGTCCTTCTCACTCCCAGGCAAGAAGCAGTAGGCATCAGCCCAACACAGCAAAGCAGTTAGCAAAGTGGCAGTCCCTCCTGCAGCACGGCAATCAGCAGGCAGAAGATCAACACAGCAAAGCAGTTAGCGAAGTGGCAGTCCCTCCTACAGCACTGCAGCTCTTGTTCCTGGCAGAAGGTCCCCACTTCCAGCAATATTCTGATGTCATGGTGTCAGAGGTCCAAAACTTATACCCAATTTGTCCTTTGAAGTAGGGAGACTTCAAAAAGATGCTTTGAGGTGCGAAAGGCCCTGCCTTTCCTGTCCTGGCCCCAGACTCACTACAGGCGGGTATGCATCCCTTTGGGGACAGGCACAGCTCTATTTAGGTGCAAGTGTCTCTCTCATCCTGCCTCAGGATGACCCAGCAACATGCAGATGGCTGTTCAGTCACACCTACTCTGCTTTTGTGTGGAGCTGTCTAGAGGGAATGCAGGAAGCCAGCTATGACCCAGCCCGACATGTATTCCAGGGACAGGCAGAAGGCACCAAATGGTTTAAGTTTAAGTAGGAAAAGGCAGATTTTCTAAAAGTGGCATTTTCAGAACTGCAATTTAAAAACCAACTTCACCATAAGTTGTGTTTTTAAATTGGGGGTCCAGAGACACCAAATAAAATTTTCCTATCTTGTCCAAATGGGAAACTACACTTATAAAATGTTATAAGGCAGCCCCCATGTAAACCTATGAGAGAGATAGGCCTTGCAGTAGTGAAAAACTAATTTTAGAGTATTTCACTTCCAGGACATCTAAAACTTAAAAGCACATGTCCAACTTTTTAAATACACTGCATTAGGCCCTTGGGCTGTCTAGGGCCTTCCTTAGGGGTCACTTATATGTAATGAAAGGGCAAGTTTGGGCCTGGCAAGTAGGTTAGCTTGCCAGGTTTAAACAACAGTTTAAAACTGCTCACACAGGCGCTGCAGTGGCAGGCCTGAGCTATGTTTAAAGTGCTACTTAAGTGGGTGGCACAATCAGTGCTGCAGGCCCACTAGCAGCATTTAATTTGCAGACCCTAGGCACAAGTAGTGCACTTTGCTAGGGACTTAAAGGTAAACTAAATATGCCAGCTGTGGATAAGCCAATGTTATCATGTTTAGAATATAGACCATAGGCACTTTAGCACTGGTTAGCGACGGTAAAGTCCCAGAATCCTAAAGCCAGCAAAAATGAAGTCAGCAAAACATGAGGTCAGAAGGCAAAAAGTAAGGTGAAACCACACCAAGAATGCCTGGTCTAACAGTTACTAAAACCCAATGTGATTTTGTGGGGAATCTGTTTCTTCCCTCTTTGAGAAAGAGCAGAACACTGGTGTTTACTCCTTTGTGGAGTGCTTTTCATTTTCTGACTGAACGTACTACTGAATATTGAGTACAAAAATATTGTGGTATGCAGATATCAGCTCAAAATTATTGAGAACCACAATATTGACTTTACATTAAGTCTATGTAAAATGCAAAATTTTGAAAACCACTAAACCAAACACTAAAATATCTTAAATAAAAATAAAATATATAGGCAAAATATTAAAACACACAATATCAACAAACATATACCTAAAATGAAACCATGCCTAAATATCGAAAGCTATAATTCTGTAACGTACAAAATCAGCAAATAATTAAAATAATTACTTATATAACTATATACATCTCTTTAAAAAGCTTAAGTAAAAAAATAGACTTAAATGAGCATTTTCCATTTTTTCAAAATTATGAATCAAATTCAAAAGAAAAACTACAAGCAAATCAAAACAAAGGAACTATTTTAAAAAACACTCATAAAAATCTATGATACCAACACTTTTGTGCCTGCAGCATACAAAGAAGAAAAAAACCTGCCACCCTGTCAAAATAAATTCATACTACTGACCCAAAACGCTAGTCAAATTCTTAAATTATTTAAAATACCTTATCTAATAAAATAACTTTAACAATTTTACTAAAAGCAAAATAAAGCAAATCAAACATTTCTGTAATATTCTTCTCAAGCCTCCAAGTCTACACAAAAATAAGAAAATTATTTGCAACTGGATCAAACTTAAACTAAAGTATGCCCAAAGTGCAATCTAACTAGCACAAAAGAAAACTGCAAAATGTGCATAACCATGACCAAAATAAAGGTATTTGCATATAATAGTGAATAATTAAAGCAACACATAACTAAGTATACTTACTAACTCCCTTGTGTTTTAAATTAAAAACAGAAATCAACATGACCAATGATGCTACTTTCACAGAGTTTCAGAAAGATAATCCTTCATGTAATTATGATAAACCTACAGCAAAGAACCTACCACCAAATAAATTAGACACTGGAATTGTCCAAAATATAATTCTAAGGGTCGCTATGGAAGGGTCTAAACTTTAAATGATCAAGTTAAAAATGCAACTGAGCACCCACCAAACAAGGCCGAAATAGAGGTCTCCAATATAATTCCGAAGTCAAAAAAGACCTAAACTAGTTACACATCTCCAAGTGGAGCAATATTAAAAAACTATGCCAACGGAATTGATACCCACTGCATTGCACTATTACCTTCAGTACCACTTTTAAAAATAACTATATCAAGAAAAATGAGTGAAAGAATACATAGCCCAGTACCAAAAACTTTATCTGAGATAGACATATCAAAACATCGAACAATAACACACAGGGTTTCATCCTAAAGGACAACCTCAAGAATGAAAAAATATTAATATTTTTTTCCATTACCAAAAATATACACACTCCAACACAATGGCCCATATGGGTGGGTGTTTAAAACATGCTCACCTCCATTTTACCAACTACACACAATCCATGGTCAATTGTAAGAAAACAACATTTGTTGTTATTGTTATTGTTAACCAGATTTATATAGCGCGCAGCTGCCCCAGCAAAGAGGCGTCCCGGCGCTGCCAGCCACAGAGAGTAGCAGAGTACAGGAGAGACTGGTAACCAACGGGAAAAAAGAAAAGAACAGGCAGCCTAAGCAGGTGAAAAGAGAAGAGTCTTAATTGCTTTCCTGAAAACCAACAAGTGCTTTAAACAGCGAATCGGAGGGGGCAGAGAATTCCATAGCTTAGCGGCCATGTAGTGGAAAGAACGACCACCGGCCCGGACACGCTTCCCCCGGGGAACTGAGACTAAGTACTGCCCTTGCATATGAATTATTCCAAATAAACAAAACAAAACCTGCACTGAATTATTAAACAATATTAAACTAAAAAACGACAACTATGCCTTGAACAGAATAGTAATAGATTTCAGCTTTGCTATTATACAGACAGTAGCAAAATAATTTTCCAATAGCCAAATACAAGGTTGACATTTCTACTACAATAGACCCATATATCAGCACCTTAAAAACATAACTAACTAAACATAACTACATCTAAACCCGCTATCCCCAAACCCCTAAATAATTGTTTCGAAAAAAGATTTTCATTACCTGATCCATAGATATTAGACTCCCTCTCAACTTCCAAACCCATCTCTGGTAAATAAACTGAAAAAGAAAGAGTAGAAAGCAATGTACAGTAAAAATAAACGGTGTCTTAAAGAAAATAAAAAAGACTATATAACTGTAAAAAATTGGATTATTACCTGGAATGGCGTACTGCCCACTTCAAGAAGTAATCACAGTTCTCGTTGGGGTGAACCCTCCAAGTCACTAAGCTGATGTAAACTCAAGCGCTTTGGAAGCTATGGCACAGAGCATACAGGTTTAACTTATGGCAATGTTTAAAGTATTTATGCCATACCAAAACAGTAATAAAATAAAAATGCAAAAGAATAAAAATCATCCCAAACTGAATTAGAAAATAGAGTACAATTTAATAAACAAAATGACACAACAATGTCAAAAATCCATTAAGGGGAAATGGAGATATGAATTTTTAATCATTTTAGTAGAAATAGTGCCAACAAAAAGTATAGTGCTGGTAATTGTCTATATTTGTTGTAGACCAGGACCAAGGTGCAATCTCAGACTGACCGCAATGGAGTGTGGGTCAGGCTCATCCCTGTCAAAGATTTTGCCTTCCGACTTAAGGGCTCCGTCACTGACTTAAGCCTCTAATGGAGTAAGGTCCATTGGAGGTTTGGTGATATGACCGAACACCTGATTTAGAGCGGGTGTCGAATGACCAGTTTTTACTGCCCCTTACCGCCAGGTAAAACCTGACAGTAATGGTCAGTCAAAATTGCAAAATTACCAACACACTACAGGAGACAAAGCCCATGGTGTGGCCCTCATTGGTTTTGTATTTTTAAAAGCAAAATCCCGCTATAAGATTTTGTTTTTGAAAATGTATAATCATGCTAAAAGTTTCAGGGACGGAATCATCATTTTGACAGTACCATCTGCCAAACTTTAAAAACATTCACAGGACCCGCTCTGATGGCAGTTCCTGCCACTGTTGAGAGATATCCGCTGGGCTGGTGGACATCTCTAAATTTGGTGGACAGAGGACCCTTGGTATGGCAGGAGTAAAGTACTCTGGCATTCTGATTAATTGACCTCTTCCGAAGAATTAAGTCAGGCCCTATGCAATTTAAGTCCCAGCATTTCTTCAGGGTTTCTAGAGCAGCTTCTCTAGGTTATTTATAAGGTTCCCAGATCCCAGGGGCAGCACATACAGCCCAGGACTCACTCCAACAGAGGCCACCAGCAAGGTCCAGTCCAGGTCCAGTTGCTACTGGTCAGCCTGGCACTCCAGGGAAAAGTCCTCTTGCAGTTTCTGTCTTCCTGTAGCAACACTGAAGGTCAGCCAGCTGACACTTGGAGGACATTTATTTGTCCTGGGAACAAGGCAGATCAGGTCTACCGCTGCAAGTCTCCTCTCAGGTTACAGACAGCAGGTCCATTCCTCTTATGATCTTCCACTGGTTCAAAAAATGTTCTGAAGTAGTTGGCTGGAGGTGCCACATTCATGCCTGGCCCTGGCTAGTGTGTGAGGGTGACTCCTGGACATTCCCTAACCAATAGGGGTAAAGGTTCCCAGGGCCAACCCTTAGCACTTTTTCAGTAGTTCCTTTTTGCCTTACTACTAACATGCCCAAATTGCCATGTGTCAAGGCCTTTTCAAAATGTGAAACTCTTCAGCCACACTAAACGTGGGATCTGAGTGCATAGTGTTGTGTTTGGGAATGTCATAGGGAAATCAAGAGTGTCCTCCCACATCTAGTGCTAAAATCTAATTTCAAGCAGGCAGAGTACCTACAACAATGAACTGTGTACATAGAACTGTAACGTTTGTGACGCACTTACTGATGGCTAAGGCTGCTTTATATACTGCTAAATATCCTGGAACAAGAAGCAATCATTCAGTCATAAATACTTTATTTCGCCATATTTGCCATAAGAGTTTTCGCATCTTGGATATACAAACAATAATGACCACCCAATCATTAAAATACAATCACTTATATCATTAGTAAAAGTTTGCAATTAAGATAGATAGTTAAAATTTGAAGGAAAGTTCATTTTGATGCATGATCTAGGGATTAGTAGAAATGCTAGCCAGCTAAAAATAATTTACAATACATAACATTTCGGGAAATTGTCAAATTAGGTGTATTCTTATATTCAGACCTGGCATTTAATTTCCCCTCCCCGGACTCTTAGGATTGCATGCTACACTGTAGCCAGAGTACTAGCTTAGATCCGAGGGCAAAGAACTCATAAGTCAAACCCATGCAAATGCTCAATTGCTCACATGATAAGCTAGACATTTAAAAATGTTATTAAAAACATAAAATACAATTAGCTTACTCTCTCCCGTTGGGCTCTTTTCCTAATGTCCTACATATGGCCAAGAAATTTGGCAACCGGACAGGCAAACAACGTTCTTGCAATCGATTTTAAAATTCTAATGGCTTCTGAATAATTTTGAGTTCCCAATTGTTTGTAAATGGGACTTAGCCAATTAGCCCTGGGAACTGCATATGTCGGACAGGCAAACATGACATGCACCATATATTCCAAAGGAGCTTTACAGCCTGGGCACCGCAGAGGGGTCGATGTGTTACTATACCATCTTCCCAATAAATCATTCAGGGTTAGGGTGCAAAACCTGAATTGGATATATAATTTCCTATCCTTTGGTATCTGTGTTATTTCAAAATAATATTCCAGAGAACTAACTTGTTTGTGGGCCATAAATTCTAAGTTAGCTTCCCCAGGACGTGCTACTTTGCTCAACTTGGGCTACCTAATCCCAATATCGTGTTTTTACTAAACATTTTTAGGGAAGCATAGAGGGATTGTTACTATCCCTGGAGGCCAATGTCAGCTAAAAGCCTCCTTACATTACCTAGCCAGCTGATTTGTCCAGCCAAGTAACTTCTGCCAGGGCATTGGTGTACGGAGACAGTTCGAAAGTGGACCTAATTCTAATCCAAAATAGTAATGGACAGAGCTTTGCTATATCAGCGATGGATCTCCTACACATGTTCAGCTTTAGAGGGTGGAGTGGGTTACTCTGGGGCAACATCACCAAACGCCTTAAAAATTTGTGCTCAGATTTAGTCACTTCCTCCATTCTTTCAAATCCCCACAATTCGTATCCATAGAGTGCGGCGCTAACTGCTTTAAGATCGTAAAGTTGCAAAGTTGCTGCAACCGGTTTACAGTAAGAAGTGCAGTGTTCATTCCCCAGGGCCCCCACTATCTGTTTGTGCTTTAGGGTCATCTTGGCCAAAGGGGGTTTCCATGACATATTCTCAGAAACTTTTATGCCTCAATAATCAAACAAGTATAGAGAGAAACAAGGGTACTCCAATACGTGAACCTGGGGTGGTGAAGTGTTTTAGAAAAACAATGGTTCTGGTGTGGCCAAAAGGTCCATACAAAAAGTGACCCTGTGGGGGGCACTATGTTTGAGAATAGGAAGTAAATTCCTCTAGGGAGCGATGAACAATGTACAAAGGGACATGTAGGTCAGTTTATGATAGATATTTATTTCCAAAACAATAGTATTCAGGTGCTCACACAATAAGTGAAAATAAGCGTGACGTGAAAAATGATGGTGATATTAAAATAAAGACATCGCATTGACAACAATAATAGAGACTCCTCAAAACATTTTTACACAGTGGGAGGAGCTCATGTTGTAGGGGGTCGACGGCGTTTCGATCTCAATTGTTCGAAATCATCTTCAGGACATATAACAGGTGAGCAAGCTGAATTTGGGTGGAGTTGCGGTATGAGTAGGCAACAAAGGAAAAGCGCCTATGGAACGCTGTAGTACACTTCAAGATAGTGCGTGGTAGAGATAGGAAGGCTGAATTAATTTGCCAGTGTCTTGAGAAACAGCTGCGCTGAGTGCAGGCAGCCACAGTAGCAGGACACGCTCCGCACTCCGTTCCTTGGCCTTCATTCAGTGTCCTGGGTTCGACCAAAATAATTTACCGACTCTGAGTTTTGAAGCTGAACAACACAGCTGTTTCTCAAGACACTGGCGAATTAATTCAGCCTTCCTATCTCTACCACGCACTATCTTGAAGTGTACTACAGCGTTCCATAGGCGCTTTTCCTTTGTTGCCTAATCATACCGCAACTCCACCCAAATTCAGCTTGCTCACCTGTTATATGTCCTGAAGATGATCTCGAACAATTGAGATCGAAACGCCGTCGACCCCCTACAACATGAGCTCCTCCCACTCTGTAATTTTTTTTGAGCAGTCTCTATTATTGTTGTCAATGCGATGTCTTTATTTAAATATCACCATCACTTTTCACGTCATGCTTATTTTCACTTATTGTGTGAGCACCTGAATACTATTGTTTTTTAATACTCAAACATGCAGACCCTCTCAAGCACTGTCCCTCCCAGAGTTGGCCTTCCCCTATAAATCTTATGAGGATTAAATGCCATGAATTTTATTTTTGAAGTATTTATCTCTAGGCCAGCAGGTTGCAAAAACCTTTGGAACAATTTAGTAGCAACTGAAGCCCCCCCGGTATTTTTGTATTTTGTGTCAAGTGTTGTCTGCAAATGACAGCATCACTACTTTCTCCCCTCCTAAAGTGGGAGCATCACCTGGTTCCTGGGATAAAAATTGGACTACTCTGTATATGTAAAGGGGGAAAAGCATAGGTGTCAGTACGCACCCTTGGTGTACTCCCCTGCTGACATGAATTTGGTCGGTGAGCTGGCCCTGGGAGCCCCATCTGACCCTAGCATGGTTGGCTACGTGGAGACGATTAACCACAGTAAGTATTTTGCTTGGAAGGCCCATGTTTTTAAGAACTTGCCACAAGTTCTTCCTATGAACAAGATAAAAGCTTTCTTTAGGTTGATAAAGGTGGCATAAAGACTACCCTGACCTATAACCATGGTTTTCCAGTAGAGAAGAAGGAATCGAGACACCTATACTATTGCCCCCATCTTTTCCCTGAATCCTGCTTGATAAGATGTTAAGATACCATTATCTTCAATCCAAACCTGGATCTTATGCAAGAGCGTGTGGCAGAACACTTTTTGAATTGAGCCAATTAAACTAATGGGCTTGTAATTACAGGGTTGGTTTCTGTTGCCTATTTTAAATAGGGGGATCACCTCTGCCCCCCTTCCATTACCTTGGGACCGGGGCACCTCTTGTTCTGGCATTAGATAGAAGTAATATATATTGGGACCAGCTAGAACTATCATATAAAAATATATCACCAGGTATACAATCAGGACCCAGAGCTTTAGCCTGGACGATTAGGCTAATAGAAGCCTCGATATCACCCAGTGTAAATAAGCCGCTGCTAACAATCTGATGGGGACTTGGGGAATCATCCAATAAATCTGGCACATCAGGGTCTGAATAGAGTGCTTTAAAGTGCTCGTACCAGTCTACGGACAATATGTGGTTAGCAGGAATTCCTGTTGGTCGCCCCACACAACCAGTGACCAGAACTTTTTGGAAACCCTAGAGTCACAGGCTTCCTTAATAAGCTGCCATCTTAGCTCATCCCATTCTCTTTTTGCTTTTGACAGAGCTAACTTGTAGGCATGCCTAGCAGGTCTGATAACTTCATACTCCTTAGATTTTATAGCCTTGCAGAGTTGAATACTAGAACTCCTGCATTCCCGATTAAACCATGTTCTCGGTTCTCTGTCATTATGATTGGAATCGCTCTTGCACCCGGGTACATTGAAATAAGAACCCAAATGGGTAAAAAAATGGCAATGGGCATCAGTAACTTTGGCTGTCTCTCTTGGCTTCTCAAGTAAAATCAATAGCTCTGCTGTGCTAGCCGGCAGGTCCTGGTGCATGTTTAAAAACTTGTCTTCATAAATGATCAATTTATGCCATTTGAGGTGATGATTGTCATTTGTTGGGTGGACCTCCCTTGATAGCTGATAGATGGTACTCTGGTCATGCGAACCTCCCCAAGCTGATGCCATGCTTAGGCAGTGGGGGTTATGATCGCTATCTGCTGTTGCACCCACAACCATATCAATAATACGCCAGAGTCTCAGGTCTAGCAAGATATAATCTATACGGCTCATACTATTTGGTCTATTGAACGTATTGGTGCCCATCCTGTCAGAGTTGGTCCTACCGTTCGCTGCCCCCAGGCCAAACTCAAACATCAGGGCTTTTACTTGCAGCACAACCTGGGACCATTTCTTAACCGGATGTAAGTGTAATAGGGGAATCGAACACAGATCATCCTCTTCTTTTGCTTCAGTCACATCGTTCCTATCTAAGGGTTCGAATGTGACATTAAAGATTGCCTGCAACTATCAGGGAAGGTGTTACAGCTCTCTCATCCAAGAGCTCCTCAAGTTTTTATATTGTCACCAAAGGCCTACCCCCACTGGTTCCTCTTGCATTAGCATTATATATATATCAATGGTATCACCTGAGAGGCCCTTAAGACAGATTGCCAGAATCTCTGGGTTGCCTAAGGGGATCAACAAGATTTTACAACAACATTTAACACAAATCAGCAATGCTCATTCAGGATGTCCTGATTTGCTTGATATTGTTGGAAGGCAATAACTGACATTCTCAACCCTGTGAACAGGTACTTTACTCCAGGATTCCTGAAATAAACATATGTCAAAACCTTCAATGAATTGATCCCAATGGGGCAGGGGTAATTTACCCTTTTCCCCTGCCACATTCCAGGATACTAGAGAAATCTTAGGTACTGTTTCTGTGCTAATGTGCGCAATGGTTCTTGGGGATGATTTATTTTCATGAGAGAGTGCTTCTAACGCACTCTTGCTTGACAGATTATCATCAGATTGAACCACCATAGCCTTCATATTCACAGTGCTACTATTAGGAGGACTCCTGACTCCAACCCTAGTAGTACCATGTGGTAAGGACCTGGCTTCAAGGGGTAAGCAGAGGAAGGGCTTCGAAGGTCCAGTTGCAGAATGCCTATCGGCAGGAAGACTTAAGCTTGAAAGTCAATCATTTGACCTCAAGGATGAATCTGGGCCTAAATGTTCTAATATACAGTAGGGAATAGAAACAGGTGGTCCCAGGGGTTATTGGACATTAGACGTTGCAGGGGGCCATGTTCTCATATCCAATCCAATCAGGTCTTCTACCATCCCTTTATCTATCAGGTGTAATTTTATATAATCGGTGGAGAAAATTGGGGGACTCACATCTTCTTTCCCTCCCAATATCCTCTCTTATTATAGATCTACACCCTCTCACCTGGTGGATCCAATGGATCTCTTTATTCGTCAGTGAATCTTCCCCCTCTTACTCCTTCTGGCCAAAACATTTTGGAACATTAGTCATAAAAACTTTGCGGGAGGATAGTGGCAATGGGAGCTCCTGCAATGGAGCATACTGTCCGACTGACTTTCTAGGCTGTGCATCTAAGGATTGGTTACCTCTCGTCCTAACAGGCAGGTCCCACCCCCCAAATGGAGTAGCAAGGTTATCTTTAACCCCTTCCGTTCTCGCGTCGGCCAACGGCCGTCGCGAGCACTACCTCCCCAGTGCTGCGAACGACCATTGGCCGACGCAGCCCCGCCCACTCCGTGGAACGCCCGCACCGCGGCGGAATTGCCGCCGCGGTAAACGGGTTAAAGTCTCTATGATTGAATGCATTATGGTCAAGGCCCTCGGCTACATGTGTCTGCTGGATTCTATTGGGGATGATAGCA
Source organism: Calotriton arnoldi (assembly GCA_963921515.1). Lineage (NCBI taxonomy): Eukaryota > Metazoa > Chordata > Amphibia > Caudata > Salamandridae > Calotriton > Calotriton arnoldi. The sequence continues at coordinate 129,085 of CAWUFW010016958.1, read as the reverse complement.
GACCCTCTATAAGCAGGAGATGGTTGGATATCACGATGTTCTGGGACCGAATTATGGGTTAAAATAGGCAAAGCCTCAATGTGCTTGCAGTGTCTATGGTTTACTTCAAGCAATTGTTTCACCAACCCAGAAAGATCACCTATCATAGACTTCAGAGCATCTGCCTCTGCTCTGAGTTCAATGATGATCTTGGGGACTTTAGGATCATAGCGCTGCAGTCCGATTGCAGCTGAAAGTTTGAACCCCAACCCCTGCTTGTTGGTTGGAGCTATTAAGGTTCGGAGGATCACTGCTAAGATCTAGGAAGGGAGTAAATCTATTACTACAGATAATAACCGGATCTATTGGGCCCAAGGGGCCTTGATCAGGCGATAAAGCTATTTCTCCCAAATTAAGACCCACTAGAGTATGTGTGCCTTCCAGGGGACTCTTTGCCTTTAGGTTTTTTTTTAATTTAGGGATAGTAGTTGGAGTATTAGAGCTCATACCTGATAAGGGACTACTTATCACTGAAGGGAGGACTTCTGTTTGCATGTCCAAAATACCTTTGCATTCGATCAAAAGACTGTCTATGCGATCGAGCCCACAAATGCCTCCAGCGTGCGTTGGGATTTTTTTTTGCTTTTTTCCCTTTCGCTCCTGTTACTCCAACCCTACCATCTGTCCCCTTTCTTTTGTCCATCCTCACAAGGCTGAGCTCGTGAAAAACAAGGAACTATGAACATTCGATGAAATCAAGCCATCAGGTGAAACAAACAAAATGTGGCAAGTGGCCCTTCCCCAACTGGAGACTCTAATACACATAACATAAACAGTACCTTAGGATCCAAACATATGAAATTTAGGGGGGCCCAGCCCAGCCTCTTCTGGGCTCTGATGGGTGCAGCTGGGCCCACCATTGGCCTGTGCACGTCCCGCACTGCGGGAGGAAAGTCTGCGCTTTATTGCACAAGATAGTGCTGCCCCCTTCACTGCTGAGGTTGCCTCCAGGTGCGGTGGATTCTGGGGCTTGGAGTCCCCTCTCAGGAAAACAACTGCTGCAGTGTCCCACACTGCGGGAGGAAAGTCTGCACTTTATAATCGAGATGGTGCTGCTCCCTTCACTGCTGAGGATGCCTCCAGGGGCGGTGGATTCTGGTGGCTTGGAGCCCCCCTCAGGATAACAACTGCTGCGGTGTCCTAAGCAATCTTTAAGAACAGGGTAACCACCATCTCGGATTGAGCTAAACAGAATGGGAGAACAAGTCAGGGACACCATCTTGGATTGGGCAACACATTACTCCAAGATGTCACCTTCCACCCCAGAAAATAGAGGGAGAACCCCAGCCTGACCACAGTGCAAACTGCAGCCCCTAGTCTAGGCCCGTCTGCCCACACTACCTGTGGGAAAACCCACTGTCTGGAGAGAGGTAAGCCTGGCCTCAGACCCCGCATCCCGTATGCGGGGCTGCCGGTGCATCACCTGGGATGCTCCATGCCCGTGGATAAGGAATTCCAGCAGTACACCCCCTCCCAGGATCCCCAAGTTTGGTAGAGATGGCGTTGAAAGAAACTACAAGTCAGAGCGGAAGCATGGACAACCATGGCAGGATCCTAAGATTGTTCAGAAATAGAGTACCCGCTCCACTTAAATCAAATATTGCACTTTAACTTGAAACAGGCATGGATCCAAAATAGCAGATACCTCAAATTCCAGTTGACCATCAACATCAACAGGCGAGGGAGGAAGTGGAACTCTAGCAAAACTATCAGAAACACAAGGTATCAGCAGTGATACGTAGAATGTGAGATGAATTTTCCAAGCAATGGAAAGTTTCAAACAAACAGTGACAGGGTTAAACTTTTGTGTGAGGGGAAAGGATCCCCAAAAAACTGTACTAAATTTAGATTTACCATATTTAATAGGCAAAAAGACAACCATACCTTAGCACCAATTTGGTAGTGAAGCTCTATGAACAGCAGGTTTGGAGTTGTGACAGAGTTGAAGGACTACTTCTTATAATTTTTTAGAGGGTTTATGAGGGCCCACTCCATGAAAATATAATAATTTCTTGCTGTTAGAAATGGGATCTCTGGTTGGCTAAGGCTTGCGCCAAAGCCAGGCAGAGACAACCACTCTAGTCAGGGCAAGGGAGTTACATGCCGAAGATAACCCCTACTCACCCCCTTGGTAGCTTGGCACGAGCAGTCAGGCCTATCCCGGAGGCAATGTGTAAAGCGTTTGTGCAACACGCACCCAGCAACAACACACTAGGCACACTACAGAAGGAACTCCACACAAGGTTATATCAAAAATAGCCTTTGTATTATCATAAACACATAGAATAGTAATCACACATTTACACTGTGCCAATTGGCACTGGGCAATATCTACAGGGGATTATATACACATGACAGGGCCAATTGGGCCACTGTCAGAACCATCACAAAGTGAAAAGAGTAAATGTAGAACTTATAATAAAAGTAGAACAAATTGTAGTTGTAGAATACAACCAGTAATTACTGGCAAAACCTCGTACTCAGCATCACCCTGCAATCATAAATCATATTATGCAGTCATCATCACATTAGGCGTGAAATATATTCTGCGCCAACCTCACCAGCATAAACACATTATGCAATCATCTCATGAGTCTAAACGTATTAGACAATAACCTCCTAAGCATAACTCACATTAGGGGCATAACTCACAGTAGAGAGTAATCTCACTAGCATAAACCACAGTATGCAAATAACCTCATACATAAACCACAGTTAGAGGCGTAAAACAGGGTGCGTAAATCATGGTACATGAATCACATTTCCTAGCACCACATAAATCACATTAGGGCCTGGCGCCCTATAAACCTAACAGTCCGCCTGGCCAACTGGCCTTCTTAGAGGGCTCAAATGCCCTATGTCCAGCAAAGTCACGGTTTGTGGCTGCCACTGCAGCAACATCACAAGGTGCGCCATTGCGCAGACCAAAACGGTGCAACTGATGCTAATTGCCGTGCAGCTGTGAACATCAAATGGGCCCTGGCACGACTGTGCCCTCGGGGCCCCACTGGGGCTCTCTAATTAACTCTGCCTCCATCGTTGCAGCTGCCTGCGCTCTCGCAGGACAGCTGGGATCATCACTGGCACTCACTGTGCCCTCCTGTTCCACTCAGGGACTCTATCACCACGGGAAATTAGGCACGGGCACCACTGGCCCTCGGGACCCCCACTGGGACCCTGAAACGACCGTGCCCCTTGTTGGGGCCACACGGGCTCTGGAAACAAAACATGCCCCACGTTGGAGCGGCCCAAAACGGCGGGTCCGCTCAGGAAAATAGGCACTGTGCCTTCACTGGCACCACACTGCACATCTTGAGCCCCCACTCACCGGGACTCTCTGGGCGGCTTCACTCGGTCTCCTTCCAGCACTCGGGGCCGGCGCCACTTCTCCCATGCGGCGGGGGCAGGCACCGACAATGTGCCTCGAGCCCCCTCCGCCTCAATCTCCACGGACTGCTGGACGCGGGGCTCTCCCTTCGCCATGGGAGCACCACCGACCCGCCGCAGCACTTCCCCTTTCTGCTGGGACCTCTCTCCTCGGTGCAATGCGGAAGTGGAGCCCTCAAGGCTCCAAGACGTGGGCAGGCCCCGCCCACTGGCAAGAAGACGCGCCTGGCTGCTGGGTCGCTGCGCGATCGCGGTCACCGTTTCCCTTTCCTCCTCCTCTTGGTGCCATGCGGGGTGGGCACCCGCTATAAAAATAACATGGAAGTGGGGTGGGCACCCGCTCTCCAAAAAGAAGCACCTAGGAGGCCACAAAACGCGGGGTGGGCACCCGATCCATTTAACAAGCATAAAGCGGGGTGGGCTCCCGCTCGGCATACGAAGAATGCGGGGTGGGCTCCTGCTCCTCTCGGCATCACGGGGGAATCCCTATGATGGGGATTCCCTCTCAAAGAGCTGCAGCGCCGCGCTGCGCAGCCCACGCTCTCTTCCTTTGGGGAATAATTAAAATATAGCGCTCACGGGGCGCTAGCTGCAGCAAATAAATCTTCCAGGTCCAGTAAATTAAAATAAAAGCGCTCACAGGGCGCTAAAAATGCAGCAAAGGTCCTGGGTCCTGAAGACACAAAGAAAAGTAGAAGGGTCCCAAAAAGTCCTCGAGATGAAGGGGCAATGCAGGGCCCAGGGAGGCAAGCCCTCATGGCAGCCCCCCCTGGGCCCCAGCAGCAGCACACCCCGGCAGGATTCAGGAACAAAAACTGAACTGAACAACCTCATGGGGTCACAGCCCCTATATTTATACCAACATTCTCTTTGTCTGTAGTGCAGGGCATGGGGGAACCAGATGCAACTGGTTCAGGGGGATTTGGAGCACTTTGTTTTGCAAGCTCCTCTTCCCCTTTGTCAGGCAGGGCTAGGTGATCAGACACACCACAGGGGGCGGAGCCAGCATTGTACAGGGCAGGCACACTCCTATTCAGAGTCAGGGGATTACTCCTCCCACTACTCCCAGCAGAGATGTCCTATTCAGCCCAGCACTGACTCACCCTGCCCCTCCTGGAGCCACACACACCTCCCAGCCCCTGTCACTCACAAGCCAGACATGCAATTCACATCAGGCATGCAGACACATAGCACACAGAAATGCCAACTTCTAAAAGTGGCATTTCTCCAACAGTCATAATAAATCTGCGCACAACATTGCGCTGCATTTATTCTCACAATTTCATACATACCAAACTCGACCACTCTGCTCCTCCCATACCATGAATTACCACTGACACACACTGACCAGGGAATCCCCAATGCATTCCTATGGGAGGGCAGGCCAATCTCACCAATGTACACAGAGAGCACACGCACTTTCCACTGGACCACAGTGCGAAAGTGCCCAGAGGCCTAAAACCACCAACACCAGGTCACAGACAAGGCAAAAAGTTTAGGGGTGAACTTGCCAACAAAAGGGCCAAGTCCAACACAACCCCGTTCCAGCCAAACGCAGGGTAGACCAATCACTCCCTTGATGGGCTTCCCTGCTTTGGGCGATAGAACACGGACGCGGGCCCGCAACAGCAGGGACACCCTCCGGTTCTACGCCACTCTGAACCCACGTGGTTCCCTCTGTAAAAAAAAACTCTCAGGCCCAACTAGGCTACCCCACTGGTGCTTCCTAGTTGTCCACGGCCAGGACCAGGCCCTAGGCCACCCAGATGCCACTGGTCCTTGCCAATCCACAGAGTCGGGGGCAGTAACCCCTGCACATAATAGCCATTCTCCACTCTTCCTCTCAGTGTAGTTCCAAACTACCACTGATCCTCCAACCTAGGGTCTGCACCCTCAGGCTGACCAGAGGTCATGGGCGAAGCGTCTCCTCACCCTACCTCTCTTCTGGCGTTCCGCACTCTCCCAGGAGAAGCACCCCCAGAACGCAACTCTCCCACCAGTTCAGGACCTCTCTCCATCAACTGGTCTACCACCTGGGATCTACTCACCGGTTGCGCCGGGGTCAGAGGTGAGGACTCCCTCCCTCTGCACCCCCTTCCAGAGCCCTATACCCCCCCAACTGGAGTGGTACCCCTAGAAGGCAAACCGGTCAGGACACTGATTACAGTTGCCCTTCCGTCCAGGACAGGAAACACCTGAACCTGGCTCCCCAACCCAGGGACGGTACCCTTTGGTCAGATGCCCGGCGAACCAGGACTTCATGGGGAGCACGCATGCCCCCCCTGAGGGTGACACATAACTAATGTGTCTTGTGACAGTCTGCCTGGCGCAGAGCTCACGACCTCCTGTACCTCTGACAGTGCGTGAAGATGCCGCAGGGCAGAAGTGGCGTCACCCTGGTCAATCATTGGTGACTCAGCCCTCCTGGCTGGCCTCTGACCCACTGGTTCTTCCACTGAGGACTCTTTCCCCCTCTCACCCCTCAATCTGGACTTCTGCACCCTCCTCTTAGGAGTAGCACTGCCAGACACCAGAACTGATGGAGGCCTGATTACAGACACTCCCAGCTCACCTAACCCGGGGAGATCCCCCTCGAAGAACGGTCCAACAGGACAGACTAGGCTCGCTACCTGGTGTTCCCTCTAAGAACCATCCAGTACTGGAGACTGAGGTGCGGGCACTTGGGGACACAGCCCAATCTCACTCCTTCTCCTGCGAGACAGGATGTGAGTCCCTACAACCTCCTCACTATAAGGGCACCTAGCTGGGCTACTCTGAACCACTTCCACCACTCTGGGTTGGAAGACACCTGCACCATTCTTCTAGTATCACTCCCCAATGCAAGCTCCCTAGAATCAAAGAACTCACACACTCCAACAGGTGTTGGCGCGACTCCGGAAAACAATTACGGGGCATGTTCTCTCTGACAGAACAGATTGAACAGCCCTTTAACACCATTTACCGTGCTAACCAATCACCCAAAACGTCCAGTGCACCAGAACACTCATCCACATACTCCCCCACCCCCCCAAGACTGGTGAGACAGCATCTTACTGCCCCTGAATCTCAACCTGTCCCCCTCTTAACCGTGAACCAGGTACCATACTCTGGGAACAGGGAATGGGACTTCCTGCACTGGACTTCATATTGCTGCCACCACTGGATCCCACCCTTACTGGGGATTAGAGAAAACTAAAACTGCACTTAGGGGATAATCTACCCACCCCCCCCGAGCTAGTTACTCCATGCCAATTAAGTTACCACTGTATGGCAACCCTAGAAATAGCAGACAGCACAGGGGCAGTTACCTCCTCCAGCTTGTGCTGCAGGGCCACCCCAGAAATAGCAGTCTGCACAAGGGCAGTACAAAACTCCTCCAGATTCTCTGGTTTCTGTCCTTGGCAGGACCCCCAACTCATAGTGCAACAAGAAAACACATTTCAAAGAAATGATACTTAAAACAAAATTAGAAACAATAATCCCCAAACATGTGACTATCTAAATGCGGAGTTTGTAGTGTAACCAGTTGTCGCTGTGGTACTGCGCAAACGCAAGTCCTATCCTCACCGCTGACAACCAATGTTAGAAATGGGATCTCTGGTTGGCTAAGGCTTGCGCCAAAGCCAGGCAGAGACCACCACTCTAGTCAGGGCAAGGGAGTTACACGCCAAAGCTAACCCCTGCTCACCCCCTTGGTAGCTTGGCACGAGCAGTCAGGCCTATCCCGGAGGCAATGTGTAAAGCGTTTGCGCAACACGCACCCAGCAACAACACACTAGGCACACTACAAAAGGAACTCCACACAAGGTTATATCAAAAATAGCCTTTGTATTATCATAAACACATAGAATAGTAATCACACATTTACACTGTGCCAACTTGGGCACTGGGCAATATCTACAGGGGATTATATGCACATGACAGGGCCAATTGGGCCACTGTCAGAACCATCACAAAGTGAAAAGAGTAAATGTAGAACTTATAATAAAAGTAGAACAAATTGTAGATGTAGAATACAACCAGTAATTACTGGCAAAACCTCGTACTCAGCATCACCCCTGCAATCATAAATCATATTATGCAGTCATCATCACATTAGGCTTGGAATATATTCTGCGCCAACCTCACCAGCATAAACACATTATGCAATCATCTCATGAGTCTAAATGCATTAGACAATAACCTCCTAAGCATAACTCACATTAGGGGCATAACTCACAGTAGAGAGTAATCTCACTAGCATAAACCACAGTATGTAAATAACCTCATACATAAACCACAGTTAGAGGCGTAAAAAACAGGGTGCGTAAATCATAGTACATGAATCACATTTCCTAGCACCACATAAATCACATTAGGGCCTGGTGCCCTATAAACCTAACAGTCCCCCTGGCCAACTGGCCTTCTTAGAGGGCTCAAATGCCCTATGTCCAGCAAAGTCAGGGCTTGTGGCTGCCACTGCAGCAACATCACAAGGTGCGCCATTGCGCAGACCTAAACGGTGCAGCTGATGCTAATTGCCGTGCAGCTGTGAACATCAAATGGGCCCTGGCACGACTGTGCCCTCGGGGCCCCACTGGGTCTTTCTAATTAACTCTTCCCCCATCGTTGCAGCGGCCTGCACTCTCGCAGGACAGCTGGGATCATCACTGGCACTCACTGTGCCCTCCTGTCCCACTCAGGGACTCTATCACCACGGGAAATTAGGCACGGGCACCACTGGCCCTCGGGACCCCCACTGGGGCCCTGAAATGACCGTGCCCCTTGTTGGGGCCACACGGGCTCTGGAAACAAAACATGCCCCAAGTTGGAACGGCCCGCAACGTCGGGTCCGCTCAGGAAAATAGGCACTGTGCCTTCACTGGCACCACACTGCACATCTCGAGCCCCCACTCACCATGACTCTCTGGGCAGCTTCACTCGGTCTCCTTCCAGCACTCGGGACCGGCGCCACTTCTCCCATGCGGCGGGGGCAGGCACCGACAATGTGCCTCGAGCCCCCTACGCCTCAATCTCCACGGACTGCTGGACGCGGGGCTCTCCCTTCGCCATGGGAGCCCCGCCGACCCACCGCAGCACTTCCCCTTTCTGCCAGGACCTCTCTCCTCGGTGCAATGCGGAAGTGGAGCCCTCAAGGCTCCAAGACGTGGGCAGGCCCCGCCCACTGGCAAGAGGACGCGCCTGGCTGCTGGGTCGCCGCGCGATCGCGGTGACCGTTTCCCTTTCCTCCTCCTCTTGGTGCCATGCGGGGTGGGCACCCGCTATAAAAATAACATGGAAGCGGGGTGGGCACCCGCTCTCCAAAAATAAGCACCTAGGAGGCCACAATACGCGGGGTGGGCACCCGATCCATTTAACAAGCATAAAGCGGGGTGGGCTCCCGCTCGGCATACGAAGAATGCGGGGTGGGCTCCTGCTCCTCTCGGCATCACGGGGGAATCCCTATGATGGGGATTCCCTCTCAAAGAGCTGCAGCGCCGCGCTGCGCAGCCCACGCTCTCTTCCTTCGGGGAATAATTAAAATATAGTGCTCACGGGGCGCTAGCTGCAGCAAATAAATCTTCCAGGACCAGTAAATTAAAATAAAAGCGCTCACAGGGCGCTAAAAATGCAGCAAAGATCCTGGGTCCTGAAGACACAAAGAAAAGCAGAAGGGTCCCAAAAAGTCCTCAAGATGAAGGGGCAATGCAGGGCCCAGGGAGGCAAGCCCTCATGGCAGCCCCCCCCCCCCCTGGGCCCCAGCAGCAGCACGCCCCAGCAGGATTCAGGAACAAGAACTGAACTGAACAACCTCATGGGGTCACAGCCCCTATATTTATACCTTTAAACATTCTCTTTGTCTGTAGTGCAGGGCATGGGGGAACCAGATGCAACTGGTTCAAGGGGGATTTGGAGCACTTTGTTTTGCAAGCTCCTCTTCCCCTTTGTCAGGTGGGGGCTAGGTGATCAGACACACCACAGGGGGCGGAGCCAGCATTGTACAGGGCAGGCACACTCCTATTCAGAGTCAGGGGATTACTCCTCCCACTACTCCCAGCAGAGATGTCCTATTCAGCCAGCGCTGACTCACCCTGCCCCTCCTGGAGCCACACACTCCTCCCAGCCCCTGTCACTCACAAGCCAGACATGCAATTCACATCAGGCAGGCAGACACATAGCACACAGAAATGCCAACTTCTAAAAGTGGCATTTCTCCAACAGTCATAATAAATCTGCGCACACCATTGCGCAGCATTTATTCTCACAATTTCATACAAACCAAACTCGACCACTCTGCTCCTCCCATACCATGAATTACCACTGACACACACTGACCAGGGAATCCCCAATGCATTCCTAAGGGAGGGCAGGCCAATCTCACCAATGTACACAGAGAGCGCACACACTTTCCACTGGACCACAGTGCGAAAGTGCCCAGAGGCATAAAACCACCAACACCAGGTCACAGAATAGGCAAAAAGTTTAGGGGTGAACTTGCCAACAAAAGAGCCAAGTCCAACACTTGCCATTTATAGAAAATGTATGTAACTCTTCTTGTGTAAGTCTTTGTTGATTGGTACGCACATCCTCAAAAAAGGAAGTTAAAATCATGACCATTCAGTCAGTAGAAAGGATCGTTTGAAGACTTGACTCCTTTTCCTCAGATATCAGCAGGAAACAAAAGACCTGCTACCTTATATGAGATTCCTGGGATGAAAGTTTCTTGAAAATCAAATTGAGAAAAAAATAAGACTGGCGACTATTTTGGCACTGAATGGTCTTCAGTGCTTGCAAGTTTCGATGATCTGATCTGATCTCAAAATGATCACTTGTTACAAGTAATAAATGCCTCCATTCTGTGGGTGCCACTTTCATTACCAGTAGTTTGCATTCCAAAACAGAATAGTTCCATTCAGCTGGAGACAAAGAATGAGAGTAGCAAAAAGCAGGATTTTGTAGGGAATCATTGTCTTGCTTTTGTAGAAGGACTGCTCCTCAAGCATTTTCGGATGCATCAGTTTCCACCACAATGGCTTACTAGGTTCAGAATGACAGAGAATGGGGGAAGAGAATGGGGCACATGTAAAGGTTTCTCTTAAGATTTAAAAACCCGTTTTGACTCGAGAATCCCAATGGAAGCCATTAACCAGTTGTTCCTTTTTTTTTTAAGTTGTGAGATTTAGGAGGAATAAGTGGAAAATCTCTTAATAAATCATCAATACAAATTTGTGAATCCCAAAAAGACTGGGTTCCCTTGATGGAGATGTCCAATCAAGTGCAGCGGTGACCTTTCTTGCATCCATGGCAACTCCTGATTAATTTAATATACATCCCAAATACTCCACTTCAGAAGGTTCAAAAATATATTTTTTAGGTTTGCAAGTCAGATGGTTCTTGCAAAGTCTGTTCAAAACTTCAAAAACATGATGACGATGATCAAGTAAGCCCTGGGAAAATATCAGAACATCATGCAGCACCCGCCACAGTGCAAAAAAGGGACACTGCACTACGTGGCAGGCACCATGCGGTGCCTGCCATCTGGTGCAGGGATATGGTGCCCCCCAGGACCCGTGTCTGGGGGCCATGGGGTAAGGGGGCCCGCTAGGTGCCCCCAATGTCCCTTTCTACCAGCCTTTTCATGGCGGGTTCACTGCCATTAAAGGGCCAGCGGAAAGGAACATCGTAATGCCTACGGCAGTGCCTGATAGGCACTGCCACTAGTATAGGCATTACTCCGCCTCCGATGGACTGACGGGCTCCTTGAGCCCGTCGGATCCGTGGCAGTCGGTCTTTCCGACCGGCACACAGCTGCCCGCCATCCAAATGCGGCGGGTGGAAAACTTGTTTGCGATGGCAGCGGGCCCACCGCCATCATAATCGGGTCCCTAGTGCTTTATTTTTTTAAAAGTGTGAATCTTTTAATTGAATATGACTAATCCAAAACGTTCAAAATCATGGCACTATCTAATATTACAATAACCATATCTACTACAAACTTACATTCAGATTTTTTTTTAAATATATGGGTGTTAGTTTACTATGTCAACTCCACATTTAGCCACCTTAGGGGAAGTTTAGCACTCAAGTGGGTTAAACGTAGTAATTCCAATCCACACTTAACCACATTGGGAAACTGTTAAACTTTGAAGAGGATCAGCTTTACTGTTTCCACTCAAAACCTAACCACATTGGGGAATGTGTTGTGCTCTGGAGGGGTCACATGTACTATTCTCAATCAAAAGCTAGCCACATTGGAGAACGTATTGGACTTTTTCAGGGCATCATTCTTACTATTCCCGCTCCAGACCTCTACCCTCCACACTTAGCCACATTGAGGAAACCTTTGGACTGTGGAAGGAACCAAATTACTATTCTCACTCCAGACCTCTCCACATTGTGGAAAATGCTGTGCTTTGCAGGGGTCAGATTTACAATTTACATTCCAAACTAAGCCACATTAGGGAAAGTATTGGAAAAGTCAGATTTATTATTCCTACTCTAAACTTAACCACATTAGGTAAAGGGTTGGAGTCCATTTTAAATGTGAATATATTTTAAAATTGTGACATTTTAGTAAAATTAAAAATTATATTGGGGTTGTCTGGATTTATAGAGTTCGTAGCATTTTCAAATATTTGCTATATTTTTTGTATTATTTTCATATAGTTATAAATGAGTGTACTATATAATGTGGCTACGTATGGAGTGGGAATAGCAAATATGACCCCTCAAGAATCCAGTCATCAGTGGTGTTATATGAGATGTCATCAGTGATGTCATTTGGGATGTCATCAATGATGTCATCAGTGATGTCACTGACCATGTCATGAGTGATGTAATATGTGAGGTCATGAGCAGTGCATTGAGGGGACATAAGTTAAAGTTAGCTCAGGAAATTATAACTGCTTAATTTCTATGCTTTTGTACGAGTGAAATCTGACCCTAACTATAATGTCCCTGTGACCTTTGTTTTTTTCAGTGATTTTCGATGTTTTTTTGAAGTTATCTCCTAACCATAACGTCCTTGTAACCTTTGGCTTTTTCAATAAATGTTGATGTTTTTTTAAAGTTTATTTACTAACTAACTAACCTTTGACAGTGAGTGTGCGAGTGGCTGTATAGGTAGATGAGTGGGTGTGTGAGTTGTTCTGTGGGTCTCTGAAGGGGTCTGTGTGGTGGTGAGTGAGTGCATAAATACTGTATGTGTTAAATAGATACTTAAGTGCCTCTCTCGTTATCTTATTGGTGTTTTCGTGGCTCTATCCTTTTACGCATAGTGAGTTCTAGCATAGATAGGAAAGTGGATATATAACAGCAGATATGGCTCTGGTAATATGCAAGTAACAGATTCAGATTCAGACTTGGAAGAAGATATCTTTTCTTGTAAGCTTATAGTTCCTTGTCGTATGGCCAAGCTATAGAGTATGTCAGCAGTGGCTTATATATAGTAGAAAAGCAGTTTAAGGGTTATCAACCTGTTTCCAATATGAACTAGGCCTAGTCTGTAAACTCCTTAAATTTAGTGTTTTTTTTCCTAAAACATTTGGATTTGCGCACCTGTTGCCACTTGTCGCACTGGGTATGCAAAACCAGCGTAGTTTTCGTTATAGTAAAACCCATATATTGAGACTTACAATGTTTATTTTAAGGAAATAGATATGGAATTATGGAATGGAAAGTGGCGTATCTACTGATGAGAAATATTTTAACTGTCATGTGCGCTGTCGTCGTGCACCGATACAGCACCTATTTCTCGCATCACTTATGTGGCGTAAGGCCAGCGTGTTTTTTGAGAGTAGTAATACAGACATATAGACAGTTTTAAGTGTTACTTTAAGTAAGGAGATTCACCAATAGACTAAAGAAAATAGTATAATCATACTTGAAATACATTTTCAATGTCATTTTTTTGTATTTTACAGCGTCCCGTATTCGGTGCAATGGAGCCATGTAGTAGTCGCACATCCCATGTGACACAGAAGGAAAATAATTTGATTGGTGTAACAGCTTCTTATCATGAATATAGGAAAGCCTCACCCCTTTTCTTGATGTATTGTTTGTGGTGTGAATTTTCATAGTTTACTTTAGCGAGCTAGGAGGTTGAATTTGGATTGGTGTTTTTTTTTGCTGATGGCATCTGCAGCAGACTATCTGGAGCAGGAAAAGGAAAATCGTTTAATGGAAGAGCAAAACCACCCAGAAAAAAAGAAGGTATTGTCTGGGAGTTTTTTGTATACCAGAGGGACAGAAGAAAGTAACTGCACAAAAAGTCATGTGCAGTTTGTGCCATAAAATGCTTTCTCAAGGAGGTGAAAAGAAATATTCCTGTGGTACATCCAGTATGTACAAGCATCTTTTTATGATCCATGGTCCCCGCTTGGCACGTGCAGAACTGGAGAGACTGAAAAAGCAGCAAGAAACATCTGCTGAAGGTGCTGAAACATCTGATGCCACACAAGTTTCTAAAATGGCAACAATAATTCCAGAGTTCAGGAAAATTGGCATTATTTGTCCTACCAGAAGCACTCCTCCAAGTGTAGGCGAGCAATGTGTATCTACGCTTATTCAAACAATTAATGCACATAGCTGCTAAAAAAAAATTCCAAGCTCATGTACAGTTGATGTTTTTGGGTCCTTGTTGTTTGAAAGGACGTTTCGTTATGTTTTGAAAACAACAACAACAAAAATTGAAAGTATTAGAAAAGTTAAAAAAATCATAAAATGTTCTAAAAAATGGTTCTTGTTAGAATCACCTACTCCAGTTTAAGAAAGACATTTCAAATAGTTGAATGAGTGGATGCATGAATGAGTATATGGGTGGGTGATGGGTGTGTTATTAAGTGTATGAATGAGTGTGTGAGGGCTTGTATGAGTGAGTGAGAGGGTGTAAGAATTACCCTATGGGTGCATGAGTGGGTGGATGACTGCCTATGTGGGTGAGTGAGTGGGTGTATGTGTGCAAGCATGGGTGTGTGAATGGCTGTGTAAGTGGCTATATAGGGAAATGAGTGAGTGTGTGTGTGATTGTATGGGTGAGTGAGAGGCTGTATGACTGGCTGTATGAGTTACTAAGTGGGTGTGTGAGTGATTATATCAGTGAATGAGTGAGTGTGTGAGTGGCTATTATGAGTGAGTGTGTGAGTGCTTCTATAAATGAAAGGGTATGAGTGTAGTATGAGTAAGTGAATGGATGTGTTAGTGGCAGTTTGAGTGAGTGCCTCAGTGGTCTATGGGTGAGTGTGTGTGTCAGTGGCTGTACGGATGAGTGAGTAGGTATATGAGAAACTATATAGGTGAGTGAGTGGGTGTGTGAGTAACTATGTGGGTAACTGAAAGGATGCAAGAGTGAGTGTTTGAGTGAGTGAGTGATTGGATGAGTGAGGTACACAGTCAAAATATCGATTTTTTTATATCGACCTACACTAATATCGAGTTTTTAATATCGTAGGGACAGAATATTGATGTCAAGAATGTCAGTGACCAGAATATCGACCTCAAGGTAAGTAATATCGTTTTTTTTTATATCGAAGTAAGTAATATCGAAGTAAGTAATATCGTTAGCAAAAATATCGTTGTTAATAATATCGATATTTATATTAGTGTTATGTATTTTAGTTTATTTTATATGTGTGTTTAACATTTTTTGTAATGTATTTTTATTATTTTTAAATATATGTATTAAAGGTTTAGAAATTAGTAAAAAAAAATTAAGTAAATTTTGCGTTTTAGTATCAGAGCGGGTTGTGAGTTTATAGGGGAATAGGGTGGGAAGTAATTTAATTATAATTAATTCATATGTTTCTATTTATTGTTATTGATTATTAATTTATTGTTAATTAATTATTAATTGGTAATTACGTTTTAATAATTGATTAATTGATAATTAAATTAATTATGTTAATTTTTATGTGTAGCGGGTTGTGGGTTTATAGGGAATTGGGTGGGAAATAATTTAATTATAATTAATTAATTAATATTTTTTTAATTATTGTTATTGATAATTAATTTATTGTTAATTAATTATTAATTGGTAATTAATGTTTATTAGTTGATTAATTTATAATTATATTAATCATAATTAATCTATTATTATTTTTTATTTATTGTTATTGTTAATTAATTTATTGTTAATTTATTATTAATTGGTAATTAATTTGTATTAATTGATTAATTCATAATTAAATTAATTGTGTTCTTTTTTATGTGTAGCAGGTTGTGTGTTTATGGGGGAATTGGGTGGGAAGTAATTTAATGTTATTTAAGTAAATATTAATTTAATTTTATTGGTATTTATTATTAATTTTTTAGTTAATTAATTATTAATATGTTATTTATTTTACAAAAATTATTTAATTAATAAGTATGTTAATTTAACCCCTACGCTATCCAACACTTTCCCTACTGTTGCACTCACTGGAGTGGGAATAGTAATTTTTACCCCTACGCTATCCAACACTTTCCCTACTGTTGCACTCACTGGAGTGGGAATAGTAATTTTAACCCCTACGCTATCCAACACTTTCCCTACTGTTGCACTCACGGGAGTGGGAATAGTAATTTTAACCCCTACGCTATCCAACACTTTCCCTACTGTTGCACTCCCTGGAGTGGGAATAGTAATTTTTACCCCTACGCTATCCAACACTTTCCCTACTGTTCACTCCCTGGAGTGGGAATAGTAATTTTTACCCCTACGCTATCCAACACTTTCCCTACTGTTGCACTCACTGGAGTGGGAATAGTAATTTTAACCCCTACGCTATCCAACACTTTCCCTACTGTTGCACTCCCTGGAGTGGGAATAGTACTTTTAACCCCTACACTATCCAACACTTTCCCTACTGTTGCACTCACTGGAGTGGGAATAGTAATTTTTACCCCTACGCTATCCAACACTTTCTCTACTGTTGCACTCACTGGAGTGGGAATAGTAATTTTAACCCCTACGCTATCCAACACTTTCCCTACTGTTGCACTCACTGGAGTGGGAATAGTAATTTTACCCCTACGCTATCCAACACTTTCCCTACTGTTGCACTCCCTGGAGTGGGAATAGTAATTTTTACCCCTACGCTATCCAACACTTTCCCTACTGTTGCACTCACTGGAGTGGGAATAGTAATTTTAACCCCTACGCTATCCAACACTTTCCCTACTGTTGCACTGTTTGGAGTTGGAATAGTAATTTTATTACCTCTGCAATCTAATATTTTTTGTATTATTTTAGTTAATGTAGTATATAATTAATTTTTAAAAGATTAATAATTTTTTTTAAATTTGTTATATATATTTATTTAATTTGTATTTATATTATTGTTTTATGTGTATAGATGTATTTATAATTTATATGATATTTTAATTTTTTTATAAGTTATTAAAATAATTATTAGTAAGTATATATATTATATATATATGTTTAATTTATTTTTACATTACATATATATTACTTATAATTTTTAAACATTTTAAAATATTTTGAACTATGTTTATTTTAATTATATGTATTATTTACTTTATTTTACATTATATTTTTAACTTAAATAAAAAAGGATATTTTTAACAACGATATTTTTGACATCGATATTTTTTCTCTCGATATTTTTGTAGTTACTATAATGTAGATAGGATGTCGATATACTTGACTTCGATATTCTTGCGTCGATATTTCTGTAGGTCGATATTCTGATCTTCGATATTTTGTCAGTGATTCGATGAGTGATCTATGTGTGAGTAAGTGGGTGTGTGAAGGCCTGCGTGAGTAAGTGACTGAGGGGCCGATTCCGATTGAGGCCGGAAATTACTCCGACCGAGCCGGACCCGGAGAGATTTCCGACCGAATCGGGCCCTAGCAGCCCGACCGAACGAGTACGATGCGTACGCATGCAATCGGACTCGATTCGGTCGGACTCCCATTGAAGTCAATGGGAGCCGGTCGTACAACGCGTACGCGGGCTCCCATTGACTCAATGTGTGCAAGGCGAACAAGGGTGCCCCCCACAGCGGGTACGCGTCGATGCGACTCGCGCCGTACATGCACAGGTAGGGGGGACCCATGGGTCCCCCCTGTGTGCGACTCGCGTGGCTACGCGTACAGGGGGGTCCGACACGGACCCCCCAAGTCCGGCTCCGACTGCTCTTTTGAGCCGGACGGCGCGAGTCAGTCGGACTGCTCACGGCGCGCATCGTACTTGCCCGGCCGGGGAACGTCTCCAATGCGCGGTGCGAGTCGGTCGGAGTGGGTTGGACCCGTGTACGAGTCGGTTGGCGATTTCGCGTGCGCTCGCATCGTACTCGCTCGCCCGGACGCACGTACGAATCGGTCAGGAAAGAGGGCTCCGAATCGGATCCGGTTAAGCCGAATCCGATTCGGTGCCCTACCGGCCGAGATCGGAATCGGCCCCTGAGTGTGTCCATGGGTGTGTAAGTGAGTGAGAGAGTTAGTCAGTGGAGTATGGGTGAGTGGATGGATGTGGCAGTGGGTAAGTTACTGTATGAATGGTATATGTATGAGTGAGTGTATGTGTGAGTGTCTGTATGAATGAGTGAGTGGGTATGAGAGTGACACTACATGTCAGTGAGTGGTTATGTGAGGTAGTGTATAAGTAACTGAGAATGTGTGTGAGTTTGCTATTGGTGAATGAGTAGGTGTATGAGTGGCTGTATGAGTGAGTGAGTGAATGTGTGAGTACTTGTATGAATGAGGCAATGGATGAGTAGTGTACGGAGGAGTGAGTGGGTGTCAGAGTGAGTCTATATGTGAGTGAGTGGGTGTGTGAGGCATTGTATCAATAACTGAAATTGTCTGTGAGTACACAGTGGGTGAGTGAATGGATGTGCCTTGACTGTTTCAGTGAATGACTGGTGGTATCATATAGTGTATAGTGTATAAATGAAATAGTGGGTATGTGAGGGGTGTATGAACAACTGTCTAAATGAGTTAATAAGTTGATGTGTGACTGACTGTAATTCTGCTCTATTACACTAAAGGTTTTACTTTCAAAGTAGGCAAAAGAAACTAATGGGAAGCAGAGAGATCTAACAACATTGACCTGCAGCCGCTATCGAAAAAGAAAAAGGATATAAAAAACGTAGGAATCTGGCTAGACGAAAGTCTATCTATGGAAACCCAAGCCAGAAAACTTTCAGGCATATGCTTTGGAACACTGCGCATGCTTCGGAAAATCCTTCCTCTCCTGCCTGATCCTGCCCGCAGAACCGTGGTCCAGGCCCTAGTGGTGTCACAACTGGACTATGGCAACTCTCTGTATCTGGGCGCACCCAAATACGTTACGAACCGGCTGCAAGTGGTCCAGAACGCTGCAGCAAGGTTATTGCTGCGAATCCCAAAACAACAGTCAGCTAGGGCAGCCCTGAAAACGTTACACTGGCTTCCGGTTCAGGCAAGAGTTAAGTTCAAGGCACTTTGTATCGCCCATAGAGCAATGAATAACAAAGTTCCAGCCTTGATAAAAAATCTCGTTACCCAATATGTCCCAGGTAGAAATCTAAGATCCTCGACAGACCTACTCATGAAACCGACTCGGATAAAGAGATCCAGGTGGGGAGGTAGATCCTTCGTTCACCTGGCCCCTGGATTATGGAACGCCCTGCCTCTGAAACTGCGCAGGGTAACCGACGAACTGGCATTCAGGAAAAGACTTAAAACCTGGCTCTTTCCTTAACTCCTCTGCTCCCTGACTGCCTCTTTCTCCCATCGCTGGGAAGCCCTTGGGCAGCCATGCGCTCTATAAATCCCCTAAACATAAACCTAAACACATATAAAGAGATGTTAGTATGTAATCTTCAAAATTAGAAAAACATATTAATAGACATTGCTTATACTGTAACATTGTATTACAATGTAATAGAATATATTTTTATGCTGTTCTCAGCTTTCATACTTCTTTACCATAAATGGTGGTCTGTATGAAGCATCATCTTTGAACAGTGGGGAAAAACAATGCATAGCACTCGCTGCAATTCATGAATCAGTTGTTTTAACTGTAGTTACTACACTAATCTAACCAAACCTATGCAACAAATTTTGATTTATTGTATCTGGTACAATACTACAATTAAATGTAAACCCCTCTTTTATTTTGCAGATCCGTTTGAAAACATCACCCCTGGTAGGCCAAATGATGTGTAAACTGGTGATGATTCATGTATACAATATCCCACACTGTGGGTTTTTTGCACAATAGTACATAGAAGTTCAGTTGGAGAAACAAAAGGGGACAATTTTTTAGTTTTGAAGGCAATTTTTGGTTTCAACTTAAGGGTGCTGTAATTGGAGTATGGCCATCCACTTTAATTACAAAGTGTAATATTTGGATGTAACCCCCAATAGGCCGAATAAGGGGGCATGTTTACTAGAAAATGTCGGCGCAAAAAGCTGCACCAAATTTAGTAGACAACAGGATGTGGGAGCACACCGCTGACCTCTCAGGCAAGGAGCGCCCCTGGCATTCTGGTAAATGCAGTCTCTTGTAGCTCGCTCCGATATTTTCGAGTGCTTCGCCAAGGTTGGCACAGATAGTGCTGATCTCTAGACACGTGTTTATTAACCGTCATCAGTAGAGAATACAGTCTTGTATTTTGGGGTTTGCTGAGTAGGCTGCCAAACATTATATCAGGTCCGGTACCTCTCACTGGCGCGCAGATGCTTCATCCACGAGCTTGTCAGCTCAATGACTCACGGGAGTACTTTAAATAGACAACAGGATGTGGGAGCACACCGCTGACCTCTCAGGCAAGGAGCACCCCTGGCATTCTGGTAAATGCAGTCTCTTGTAGCTCGCTCCGATAGTTTCGAGTGTTTCGCCAAGGTTGGCGCAGATAGTGCTGATCTCTAGACACGTGTTTCTGGTTTATTAACCGTCATCAGTAGAGAATACAGTCTTGTATTTTGGGGTTTGCTGAGTAAGCTGCCAAACATTATATCAGGTCCGGTACCTCTCACTGGCGCGCAGGTGCTTCATCCACGAGCTCGTCAGCTCAATGACTCACGGGAGTACTTTAAATAGACAACAGGTTGTGGGAGCACACCGCTGACCTCTCAGGCAAGGAGCGCCCCTGGCATTCTGGTAAATGCAGTCTCTTGTAGCTTGCTCCGATATTTTCGAGTGTTTCGCCAAGGTTGGCGCAGATAGTGCTGATCTCTAGACACGTGTTTCTGGTTTATTAACCGTCATCAGTAGAGAATACAGTCTTGTATTTTGGGGTTTGCTGAGTAGGCTGCCAAACATTATATCAGGTCCAGTACCTCTCACTTGAGCCATTGAGCTGACGAGCTAGTGGAGATGCACCTGTGCGCCTGTGAGAGGTACTGAGACCTGTGAGAATTGTGGCAGCCTGCTCAGCAACCCCAGAAGAAAATCGTTTTTGATCTCTACTGGTGACGGATAAAATCCAGAAACACATGTGTCTAGAGATGACAGCACTAATCTGCACCAACTTTGGTGGAACACTCCAGCAAAATACCAAGTAAGCATGCACTACAAACTGCATTTACCAGAATGCTAAGGGGCGAACTGTGCTGGGAGGTCAGCAGTGTGCTCCCACACCTTCCTGTTTAAAAAGGCTCCCTTGAGCCATTGAGCTGACGAGCTAGTGGAGATGCACCTGTGCGCCTGTGAGAGGTACTGAGACCTGTAAGAATTGTGGCAGCCTGCTCAGCAACCCCAGAAGAAAATCGTTTTTGATCTCTACTGATGACGGATAAAATCCAGAAACACGTGTCTAGAGATGACAGCACTAATCTGCACCAACTTTGGTGGAACACTCCAGCAAAATACCAAGTAAGCATGCACTACAAACTGCATTTACCAGAATGCTAAGGGGTGAACTGTGCTGGGAGGTCATCAGTGTGCTCCCACACCTTCCTGTTTAAAAAGGCTCCCTTGAGCCATTGAGCTGACGAGCTAGTGGAGATGCACCTGTGCGCCTGTGAGAGGTACTGAGACCTGTAAGAATTGTGGCAGCCTGCTCAGCAACCCCAGAAGAAAATCGTTTTTGATCTCTACTGATGACGGATAAAATCCAGAAACACATGTGTCTAGAGATGACAGCACTAATCTGCACCAACTTTGGTGGAACACTCCATCAAACCAAGTAAGCATGCACTACAAACTGCATTTACCAGAATGCTAAGGGGCGAACTGTGCTGGGAGGTCAGCAGTGTGCTCCCACACCTTCCTGTTTAAAAAGGCTCCCTTGAGCCATTGAGCTGACGAGCTAGTGGAGATGCACCTGTGCGCCTGTGAGAGGTACTGAGACCTGTAAGAATTGTGGGAGCCTGCTCAGCAACCCCAGAAGAAAATCGTTTTTGATCTCTACTCATGACGGATAAAATCCAGAAACACATGTGTCTAGAGATGACAGCACTAATCTGCACCAACTTTGGTGGAACACTCCAGCAAAATACCAAGTAAGCATGCACTACAAACTGCATTTACCAGAATGCTAAGGGGCAAACTTTTTCTAGATAGCTATGTGAGTTGCACTACTGATGTTAGACTGGATGTATAAGTAGACACATGGGTCTGTAAGTGGAGATGAGATACAGTAAAACTTGAAAGGATATGTCTTATGTTCTAAGCACATACCTCACTGCCTATGGCCTAGTTACAGTGCACCTTAGAAGTGACTTACATGTAGTAGGGAAGGGTTTTACAGACTTGGGAACATGTTTTAAATCTCAACTCTGCCTAGCAGATACACTGCACACACACACTGTCCAATAGCAGGCCTGACTCATGATGAAGGGGCAAGTGGTCTGCATGGCTGACTTCAGTAGCAGATCCTAGCATAGGTATAGCACTGTACTACAACCTCACAAATAATTTAAACATACCAATTGCAGATAACGTAACAAAACTATGTCTAGGGCATAAAAATATTCACTTAACTAGCAACAAAGTTTTCACTCATGTAATTCCTTCTACATGACTCAGAACATAACTATATTTGCTACTAACTGCTTTATTATCCTTACATCTATCTGTTACAATGTTTACATGTATCAGTTACTGCTGAAATGGTTGACTACTTCCACTTGCACGTCACTTCATAAAAAAACAATTCTTTCAAGATCTTTTCATGTACATTGCAGGTTTAATATAAATTATTCTAAATGTATTATATCTAATTAACACATAATTGACTATATTTATTTATACATATATTATCAATGCTCTTATTTATTAACATACCTCTATTTGGCACCCTTCCCCCAGACTGCTTCACCTCAGTTGCCACAGCAACCTGCTTTGAAACACTCTACCATACCAGTAAGTCAAAAGGTCACACGCTTTCTAACCAGCTTCAAGTTCAACTATTGCAGGGGTGGTTGGCTGCTTGAAAACATAAGCATATCCACAATTGCATAACTTGTTATGTTATGTTAAAATAAATTTATATAGCGCACGTACACCGGGGAGGTTTCATGGCGCTACTTTAATTGACACCCAAGTCCTGAAGAACATTCAAAAAGCCTGACGGAATAGCCAAGTTTTAAGAAGGCTTCTAAAGCCGAGGAGGTTGGTACAGAACCGGATTTCGGAGGGGAGAGAGTTCCAGAACATGGGGGCCAAAATGGCAAACCTGGCACCACCGGTGCGCTTTAATTTAAAAGAGGGAGTGGACAAAAATAGCTTGTGTGCTGAACGGAGATTGCTTGTGGGAACATGCCTATTAATCAAGTTGTTCACAAATTTAGGGCTTCTACCGTTGAGTGACTTAAAAATGAGGCACCCAACCTTGAAGGCACAGCGCTGGACCACTGGGAGCCAATGAAGTTTCCTTAGAAGAGGAGTGACATGATGGTGCCTAGGTTGATGAACAATCAGGCGTGCAGCCTGGTTTTGTACCATCTGCCGGCGCTTGGATAAATAGAGAGGAATGCCAAAGTAAAGCGAGTTGGCATAGTCGACATGGTACATGACCATGGCGATGATCACCTGAATCCGGGCTTCATGGGTGTAGGAGAGTAGGATCTGCCTCTTATGTTGCCCCCACTTTTTTTTCTGATGTTTACACTGGTTTCTGGCTATAGTCTGGCTGGGTCCCTGCTAATCAGGGCCCCAGTCTCTCTGTTCTCTCTAAACGACTTGGAGTGCACTCTAGGTGCACTAGTGATTGGATACTGTGGTACCTTATGAGTCCCTAGTATATGGTACCTTAGGTACTAAGGGCATAGGTACTTCACAGGCCTACCAGGGGCTGCAGCATGTATTATGCCACCCCTGGGAAGCAGACTAAATCTGACACCACAGGCCTGCTACTGCAGCCTGGGTGAGGAAGTGCTAGCACCCCTCACTGAGATATAGGTCCCCTATATCTCTCCTGCACACACATTGAGACTTATCGGTCGCCCCTAAAGCAGGCCCTATCAATCCTGAGGGCAGGGTGCTTAGTTTCCGTGTGAGGGGGTGCCTCTGCCTGAGCAGGGCCCCTCTGCTCTCAGAGTCCATTCTCTGGGGCTGTTTGTGGATGCGGTTAAACCATATACTTTTAAGTGCATTATATCCTCGCGGTAAAATGCTAACTTTGGAATGGCTGCATCAAAACATGTCGTGTTTGGTGTCAAACATCTTGGAATACTACCCCCCCGCCAGTCCTGGCGGCGGGGGTAGCATTCCACCCTTCTGGAGGGATAGACATGTACCTGCTGTGGATACGCGGTAGAATCCTGCAGAGCCCTGGCATCACAAAATGGATGCCACCAGTCACAGACACTGGGCTGCCCTCCTGCTGATGACCAACACTCGCAGTGGAGGAAGCCCAACAATAGATATCCTGTCCCAAGGGGGTGTGACCACCTCCCAGACAGGGTTTAGTGTATTGGGGCTGGGTGGGTGCACTCTTAGAGTGCTTTGAAGTCCTGCACTGGGGGAGCAGAAGGCTCCTCTGTGCATACCCCAGTTCAAACTGGCTCAGGGGCTACCTGCCCCTGCTCTGGCACGAAACTGGACAAAGGGAAGTGGGTGTAGCCACCCACTCCCCTGACCCTCCCATAGGTAGGGTCATAGAGCTAGTCCCTCCCTTTCTTTTAGTATAAGAGGGGGAACCTGTGCATTGCAACCTAGATTTCCCTGGACGACGCTCTGAAGAAGAATCCTGGACCTTCGACGTTCCACTACCTTTGGAAGACTGAAGAATCTCCCTTGGAGTCAAAGAGTGACTCCCCTGCTTGGCAGGCACCAAAAACTACAAACAACAGTCGCAAACTACGCCGCTCCCGCCGTAGTCCGATGTCCCTGCAGCCCAAGAAGTAGATTTCCTGACTTCTCAAAGGCCATCGTGAGTCCCCAGCAAAGCTGAGGCCAGTGGACCCCAAGAGTGACGAGGAACCATGACCCCTGGGTACCGTGCACTATTGTCGAGTGCAACCCCTTCACAATGTTTAACGAACTTGTGCTTTGGACCACGTGTGGTCCTAGCCTCCAGCAGGAATCCCTCTGAAGATCAGAGGCCTACCATGTCCCGAGTGACCGTGGGCCCCTGTGAGCGAATCCTCCTGAGGCGTCTTTGCGATCCCTTGCCAGCCAGCTTGTGGGTCCCCAGAAGATTTTCTAAAGACACCAAAGAGCTCCCCTGGTTGCTCCAGGCCTGCCCTGACTTACCCTCGCTGGGTGAGTCTCCCAGACTTTGCTGGTCTGCGCCATTGCCTCTTCACACTTTCCCCAAGACTTGCTGTTACCAAAGCTTGTTGGCTCCAATCGAGTCGCCGACACCGCAGTAAGCTGCAGACATTGTGGGACACGCCGAATCCAGCTCCTGGTCATCGTCCACGCCTCCTGGACCTCGTGGCTGAAGAGTCAAGGCACCCACGAACAACCTGAATCTTGCGACGACGGTGGGCATCCATCTTCCTTGCCCCGAGTCACTGCCAAGTGACTTTGAACACTGTCCCCTCTGCTTTCAGGTCTTCCATCTTCCGAATCCAGGCTTGGATTCCTTCGGACACTTCTCCTGTCGCCGCAAGCAGCAAGTCTTCACTGGCTCCCATTGAAAACGACGCCGCGACCCGACACCAAAGGACACCTATGCACCCGGCTCCCTGGGTGAGGTAACTTCAGCACTACGGTGCTCCTGTGGGTGTGGGCACTAGAACTACTTACCCTGTAAGTGACTTGCTTGTAGCTTCCCTAGAAGTGCCCTAAAACTCTTATTTGCTAAGTGCGACAATTGCGCTGACTCGTACAGGGTTCGCGTCTGTGTTAGACACACCGCGTCCATCTCCTTTGTAACACTATCTAGAACTGTGTCCTTCGACTCGTACTGAGTCCGATCGGTGTTCGCCTCGAACACACAAGGGGCCTGTAACATTGAGACCTCCATTGCACTGACTCGCACAAGGTTCGCGTCTGTGTTAGACACAGCGCGTCCATCTCCCTCGCAACTCTATCTGTAACCGCGTCCTTCGACTCGTACAAGGACCGATCGGTGTGTTCACCTCGAACACGCAAGGGACCTTTAACATTGAAATCTCAATCGCATCTGAGCGCATACACTCGCACAGGACTCGCACCGGTGCCAGGACACCGCGTCCGTCCCCTGTGGGTCTCCTACAACTACCTGGGGTGGTTCTTGGGGGTCCCTCGATTCTAGATGCCCTAGACCTAGGTCTAGCCAAACTAAGATTGTGATATTCGATTGTGCTAAACTTATTTTGATAACATTTGACTTGTACATATGTTCCTGACTTCTAATCTCAAAAAGAGATTAGTAGAGAGTGTTTATTAATAAATACATATATATTTGATATATATACCTGTGTGGTGTCTTTTCATTTGGTGATTCAAGAGATTGTGTGGTAAAACAAGCTGCTTTACATTCCTTCAAGACTTAGCCTGAAGGCTGCTCTCCACAGCTACCACTAGGATAGCTTTCTATAAAGGTTGTCTTAAACCTATCTACCATAAGAGTCGAATTGTTCTGGTGCAAGGTGTCCACTTTAATTAGTGAACAGCATATACCAGGCCAACTTCTCACATTGGTGGGCAGCGTGTGGGATTCCAGCTTGCTATTGTTTTACCAGAAAATCTCTATTTGAATTACTAACTGAAAACCACTATAGGTACTTAAGGTACATATAAAGTCAAGCTTAGTATCAATAAGTTCTACTGAACTTAGAGCTGTGTGCCAAGGGATAGCACACCCTTTCTACAGCTCAAGCTAGTATCAGTAGGCCACAAACTAGTGTAGGTAGTACAACACTGCACAACACTAGAATGTCCTTAAAGGGTGGAACCAGTGGATCCACTCAGCCTCAGTATAAGGACATGGCTTTCTCTGACTTGAGAGCCATGTGTGTTGAAAGACACCTGAAGCTAGGACAGAGTCCCTCCACCCTACACCTGATAGATCTGCTGACAGCAGATGATCTTAGATTGGCTCTAGGAGCTAATGGGTCTGAATCAGTGAGTGGGTCAATTACAGTATCTGGGTCAGATGATGAAAATCAGAATGACCAAGACTCTGTGATTGAAGGGCCAGGCCTCAAGGGGCCTGAAAAGGACAGAGGAATTCTCCCTAAGAGAGCTGACAGAGTGGAGGAGAGGCATAGGTCCCCTTCCAGGGAATCTGACCACTCTTATCACTCTGGCAGAGAATTTGTCCACCAGAGGAACTCATACTTTCCCATAAGAGAGACCTCCTCTGAAAGAATGTGCAAACTGCTGCAGTATGAGGAAGCAAGAGTTGCCCTCAGAACCAAGCAGTTGGCACTGGATAGAGAAGCCCTGGAGATCCAGAGAGCTTCTAGAAGAGAGGGGTTAGAACCCCTTGGTGGCAGCAACAGTGTCCCTAGAGGCAGAGAATCTATTCCAGACCATAGGAACCTGAGCAAGGTTGTTCCTCCCTACCAGAGTGGGGATGATATCCACAAGTGGATAACTGCTATGGAAAGGGCCTGTAGAGTACAGCAGGTCCCCCAAAAGCAGTGGGCAGCAATCTTGTGGCTCTCCTTTTCAGACAAAGGTAGAGACAAGCTCCTCACTGTTAGAGAAGAGGATGCTGATAATTATGAAGTCCTGAAGAGTGCACTGATAGATGGGTTTGGCTTAACCACTGAGCAGTACAGGTTGAAGTTCAGAGACACCCAGAAGGCACAGACTCAGGACTGGACTGACTTTGTTGATTGTGCAACCAAGGCTCTGGAGGGTTGGCTGGTTGGCAGTAGGGTTACTGATTTCAAGGGATTGTATAATCTGATGATGAGAGAACAGATCCTTAATAATTGCCAGAACCAGTTGTTGCATCAATACCTGGTGGACTCAGATCTGACCTCTCCCCAAGAATTGGGAAAGAAGGCAGACAAATGGGTCAGAACCAGGGTGAGGCAGAAACCCCAGAACCAAGGGGGTGACACCAAGAAGCAAGATCCTAAGGGCTCTGAGAAAGGTGGGGATAAGTCAAAAGACCAGAAGTCTTCACAAGGGCCCCAAAATCTGCATCTGGTGGGGAGTCACAATCCAACAAGGGAAAAGGCCAAAAGAAGCCATGGTGCAAATTCTGTAAACAGAAAGGGCACTGGACTTCTGATTGTAACAAGTCCAAAGACCAAACCACCACCACTCCTGCCCCTAAGGCAACTGTTCCCCCTAGCTCAGCTACTGGTGGAGGTGGTACACAGAATAAGGGTGTAGTAGGGTTGACCCTGGGTTCTGAAGTGGACTCTGACCTAGTCAGAGTGCCCACTCAGGCAATGCTGATTTGTGAGGGAGACCTTAATATGTCCTTCCTAGTAAGCCCCAGTAATCTGGGCAAATACAAACAGCAGCCTGTAATAAATGGCAAACAGGCTTTGGCATTTAGGGACACAGGTGCTAGTGTCACCATGGTGGCAGAGGATCTTGTGGACCCTGGACAGATCATCCTGGGCGAAATGTACCAGGTGACCAATGCAAGCAATGTCAGGACCAACCATAGTCTGGCAGTTGTGAATTTCTCCTGGGGAGGGGTAACTGGCCTCAAGAAGGTTGTAGTCAGTGCAGACCTCCCTGTCAAATGTCTATTGGGCAATGATCTAGAGACTTCAGCCTGGTCTGAAGTAGAGTTATGGACTCATGCTGAGATGTTGGGCATCCCTGCAGAGGTATTTGCTGTGACCAGGTCACAAGCAAGAATGCATAACACTGAACCAGCTCTGGATCCTGGAACAATGGACCAGATGCTTCCCAAGAGGAGGAGCAGTAGGGTAAAGGCAGTGCCTTCCCCTCTGTCTCAGATCTCAGATTCACCCCCAGAGGGAGGTGAAGCAGATCCTGAAGAAGGAACTGCCCCAGAGGGACTTGAGCCTGATCAGGTTGAGTTCTTGGGGGCAGGGGGCCCTTCTAGGGAAGATCTGAGTAAGGAGCAACAGTGCTGCCCCTCTCTTGAACCCCTCAGACAGCAGGCTGCTGCTGAGGCTGCTGGGAGTGCTAGTGGGTCCCATAAAGTTTATTGGGATGAGGGACTCCTATATTCTGAGGGTAGAGATCCAGCCCCTGGAGCCACCAGGAGGATGGTAATACCTCAGAAGTTTAGGGGTTCCTCTTGACCCTAGCACATGACATCCCTTTAGCAGGACACTTGGGCCAAAACAAGACCTGGGACAGGCTTGTTCCACATTTTCATTGGCCACATATGTCAGAGGACACAAAGGAGTTTTGTCGCTCCTGTGTCACATGCCAAGCCAGTGGTAAGGCAGGTGGCACAACAAAGGCCCCCTGATACCACTACCTGTGGTGGGGGTACCCTTTGAAAGGGTAGGGATTGACATTGTTGGTCCCCTTGACCCTCAAACTGCATCTGGGCACAGGTTTATCCTGGTGGTAGTGGATCATGCCACCAGGTACCCAGAAGCAATTCCTCTGAGGACCACCACAGCCCCTGTGGTGGCAAGAGCCCTCATTGGAGTCTTCTCCAGAGTGGGTTTCCCAAAGGAGGTCATTTCTGACAGAGGTACCAACTTCATGTCAGGATATCTGAAAGCAATGTGGAAGGAGTGTGGTGTAACTTATAAGTTCACCACCCCTATCACCCACAATGCAACGGTTTAGTTGAACGCTTCAACAAAACCTTGAAAGGAATGATTAAAGGACTCCCAGAGAAGCTTAGGCGGAAATGGGACCTTCTTCTTCCTTGCCTGTTGTTTGCATACAGAGAGGTTCCACAGAAGGGGGTTGGCTACAGCCCATTTGAGCTTCTGTTTGGGCATCCTGTGAGAGGTCCATTGTGTTTGGTAAAAGAGGGCTGGGAGTTACCTCTCAAGCCCCCAAACAAGATGTGATGGACTATGTACTTGGTCTCCGCTCCCGGATGGCTGAGTACATGAAAAAGGCAACCAAAAACCTGGAGGCCAGCCAAGAATTACAAAAAGCTTGGCATGACCAAAGGCTGTACTGACTGTATACCAGCCAGGACAGAAGGTGTGGGTATTGGAGCCTGTGGCCCCAGCAGCCCTCCAGGACAAGTGGAGTGGCCCCCATACAATAGTTGAACAGAAGGGAGAAGTCACCTACCTGGTGAATCTTGGAACTCCCAGGAGCCCCCTGAGGGTGCTCCATGTCAACCGATTAAAGCCATATGTTGACAGGGCTGACATGGGCTTGCTCATGGCAACTGATGAGGAACAGGAGGAGGAGAGTGACCCTCTCCCTGACCTGCTCTCTCAGAACCCTGATGATGGGTCAGTAGATGGTGTTGCTTTGGCAAGCAGCCTCACTGACCATCA
The DNA here is from genome assembly GCA_963921515.1 of Calotriton arnoldi. Taxonomy (NCBI): domain Eukaryota; kingdom Metazoa; phylum Chordata; class Amphibia; order Caudata; family Salamandridae; genus Calotriton; species Calotriton arnoldi. The sequence goes on along the minus strand of CAWUFW010016958.1, from coordinate 98,958 downwards.
GCAAACTGAGTGCAGACAAGTTCTGCAACAGTATAGACATATGTTTAGCCTGACCCCTAGTCAGACTTCCTGGTGCACCCATGAGGTGGACACTGGAGACAGTCTGCCTGTCAAGAATAAAATCTACAGGCAACCTGACCATGTCAGGGACTGTATCAGGACTGAAGTCCAGAAAATGTTGGAGCTAGGTGTAATTGAGCCTTCAGATAGCCCTTGGGCTAGCCCAGTAGTCCTGGTACCCAAGCCTCATACCCAGGGTGGTAAGAAAGAAATGAGGTTTTGTGTAGACTACAGAGGCCTCAATGCAGTCACTAGGACTGATGCCTATCCCATACCAAGGGCAGATGAGCTGATTGATACTTTGGCCTCAGCCAAGTATCTAAGCACGTTTGACCTGACAGCTGGCTACTGGCAGATCAGGTTAGCTGATGATGCAAAAGCCAAAACAGCATTTTCGACCCCTGGTGGGCACTACCACTTTGTGGTGATGCCCTTTGGATTGAAAAATGCACCTGCCACTTTTCAGAGGTTGGTGAATAAAGTTCTGACAGGGATGGAAACTTATTGCTCAGCTTATCTAGATGATATTGCTGTCTTTAGTTCCTCCTGGCAGGATCACCTGGTCCACCTCAGGAATGTTTTGGAGGCCCTGCAGAAAGCAGGCCTCACTATCAAGGCCACTAAGTGCCAGATAGGGCAGAGTCAGGTTGTGTACCTGGGCCACCTTGTGGGTGGAGGCCAGGTTCAGCCTTTACAGAGCAAAATCCAAACCATAATGGAATGGGTTGCTCCAACCACCCAGACACAGGTGAGAGCCTTCTTAGGCCTGACTGGGTACTATAGGAGGTTTGTCAAGGGATATGGATCTATAGTGACCCCCTTGAATGATCTGACCTCAAAGAAAATGCCAAAAAAGGTTCAGTGGACAGCTAGCTGTCAGAAGGCATTTGAAGACCTAAAGCAGGCCATGTGCACTGCCCCCATCTTACAGAGTCCAGACTACACCAAAAAGTTCATTGTCCAAACAGATGCTTCTGAGCTGGGTGTGGGAGCTGTACTGTCTCAACTGAATGATGAAGGTCAAGACCAGCCAGTAGCTTTTATTAGCAGAAGGCTGACCCCTAGAGAGAAACGTTGGTCAGCTATAGAGAGGGAGGCCTTTGCTGTGGTGTGGGCCCTGAAGAAGCTGAGGCCATACTTGTTTGGCACTCACTTCATAGTTCAGACTGACCACAAGCCCCTCCTATGGCTTAAACAGATGAAAGGTGAAAACCCAAAACTTTTGAGGTGGTCCATTTCCCTACAGGGGATGGACTATACAGTGGAACATAGACCTGGGACCCAACATGCCAATGCAGATGGACTCTCAAGGTATTTCCACTTTGAACACGAAGACTCAACTGGTCAAGGTTAGTTTAGTGTCCCTGCGTTTGGGGGGGGTTGTGTAGGAGAGTAGGATCTGCCTCTTATGTTGCCCCCACTTTTTTTCTGATGTTTACACTGGTTTCTGGCTATAGTCTGGCTGGGTCCCTGCTAATCAGGGCCCCAGCCTCTCTGTTCTCTCTAAACGACTTGGAGTGCACTCTAGGTGCACTAGTGATTGGATACTGTGGTACCTTATGAGTCCCTAGTATATGGTACCTTAGGTACTAAGGGCATAGGTACTTCACAGGCCTACCAGGGGCTGCAGCATGTATTATGCCACCCCTGGGAAGCAGACTAAATCTGACACCACAGGCCTGCTACTGCAGCCTGGGTGAGGAAGTGCTAGCACCCCTCACTGAGATATAGGTCCCCTATATCTCTCCTGCACACACATTGAGACTTATCAGTCGCCCCTAAAGCAGGCCCTATCAATCCTGAGGGCAGGGTGCTTAGTTTCCGTGTGAGGGGGTGCCTCTGCCTGAGCAGGGCCCCTCTGCAGCTCTCAGAGTCCATTCTCTGGGGCTGTTTGTGGATGCGGTTAAACCATATACTTTTAAGTGCATTATATCCTCGCGGTAAAATGCTAACTTTGGAATGGCTGCATCAAAACATGTCGTGTTTGGTGTCAAACATCTTGGAATACTACCCCCCCCGCCAGTCCTGGTGGTGGGGGTAGCATTCCACCCTTCTAGAGGGATAGACATGTACCTGCTGTGGAAACGCGGTAGAATCCTGCAGAGCCCTGGCATCACAAAATGGATGCCACCAGTCACAGACACTGGGCTGCCCTCCTGCTGATGACCAACACTCGCAGTGGAGGAAGCCCAACAATAGATATCCTGTCCCAAGGGGGTGTGACCACCTCCCAGACAGGGTTTAGTGTATTGGGGCTGGGTGGGTGCACTCTTAGAGTGCTTTGAAGTCCTGCACTGGGGGAGCAGAAGGCTCCTCTGTGCATACCCCAGTTCAAACTGGCTCAGGGGCTACCTGCCCCTGCTCTGGCGCGAAACTGGACAAAGGGAAGTGGGTGTAGCCACCCACTCCCCTGACCCTCCCATAGGTAGGGTCAAAGAGCTAGTCCCTCCCTTTCTTTTAGTATATGAGGGGAAACCTGTGCATTGCAACCTAGATTTCCCTGGACGATGCTCTGAAGAAGAATCCCGGACCTTCGATGTTCCACTACCTTTGGAAGACTGAAGAATCTCCCTTGGAGTCAAGGAGTGACTCCCCTGCTTGGCAGGCACCAAAAACTAAAACGACGGTCGCAAACTATGCCACTCCCGCCGGAGTCCGAAGTCCCTGCAGCCCAAGAAGTAGATTTCCTGACTTCTCAAAGGCCATCGTGAGTCCCCAGTGAAGCTGAGGCCAGTGGACCCCAAGAGTGACGAGGAACCGCAACCCCTGGGTACCGTGCACTATTGTCGAGTGCAACCCCTTCACAACGTTCCACGAACTTGTGCTTTGGACCACGTGTGGTCCTAGCCCCCAGCAGGAATCCCTCCGAAGATCAGAGGCCTACCACGTCCCGAGTGACCGTGGGCCCCTGTGAGCGAATCCTTCCAAGGCGTCTTCGCGATCCCTTGCCAGCCAACTTGTGGGTCCCCAGAAGATTTTCTAAAGACACCAAAGAGCTCCTCTGGTTGCTCCAGGTCTGCCCTGACTTACCCTTGCTGGGTGAGTCCTCCAGACCTTGCTGGTTTGCGCCATTGCCTCTTCACACTTTCCCTGAGACTTGCTGTTACCAAGGCTTGTTGGCTCTAATCGAGTCGCCGACACCGCAGTAAGCTGCAGACATTGTGGCACACGCCGAATCCAGCTCCTGGTTGTCGTCGACACCTCCTGGACCTCGTGGCTGAAGAGTCAAGGCACCTGTGAATGACCTGAATCTTGCGACGACGGTGGGCATCCATCTTCCTTGCCCCGAGTCGCTGCCAAGTGACTTTGAACACTGTCCCCTCTGCTTTCAGGTCTTCCATCTTCCGAATCCAGGCTTGGATTCCTTCGGACACTTCTCCTGTCGCCGCAAGCAGCAAGTCTTCACTGGCTCCCATTGAAAACGACGCCGCGACCCGACACCAAAGGACACCTATGCACCCGGCTCCCCTGGGTGAGGTAACTTCAGCACTACGGTGCTCCTGTGGGTGTGGGCCCTAGAACTACTTACCCTGTAAGTGACTTGCTTGTAGCTTCCCTAGAAGTGCCCTAAAACTCTTATTTGCTAAGTGCGACAATTGCGCTGACTCGTACAGGGTTCGCGTCTGTGTTAGACACACCGCGTCCATCTCCTTCGTAACACTATCTAGACCTTTAACATTGAAATCTCAATCGCGTCTGAGTGCAGAGACTCGCACAGGACTCGCACCGGTGCCAGGACACCGCGTCCGTCCCCTGTGGGTCTCCTACAACTACCTGGGGTGGTTCTTGGGGGTCCCTCGATTCTAGATGCCCTAGACCTAGGTCTTTTTTATTTTCCTAAGTTGGAAAAAACAGGTAGAGATCACCGACCCAATCTGGGGCTTCATAGTGAGGTCTTGACTGATTATTACCCCAAGGCTCTTAGCCGAGATAGATGGAGAAGGGGGCTGACCCAGCTCCTTGGGCCAGAAATGAGGGCCCCAGGGATTTTTAGAGAGACCACCTGTTAAAACCAGCTCCGTCTTGTCCGATTGAGCTTAAGATGGTTACTGTTCATCCACTGACTAATGAACAGCATGGTAGACTGAAAGGCGTGGACCGACTCGGAGGAGTTACTGATGGGGAAAATATGTTGAAAATCGTCAGCATAATTAAAGGTACAAACTTGACAATCTTTCAGGGCTTTATCCACAGCCAATCACAGATCAAGTTACTTTACTAATTAAATCACTATCTATTTTTAAGTATCAAATTATTTACGGCACCCAATCACATACGTCCTTTTCTTAAACCAGGTCATTCCTCCATTTTAAGTTCCTTTCATTCTACCAACTGTCACATTCAACTGCAGCCTTCTCCTTATTGCTACTACTCCTTCATTGAAAATGGTTAGAGCGTGGATTGTGGGTCACAGCAATGCCTTCTGTGCCAGACAGGCTGCTAGAAAGAGTGGCATTGACAGGGATTTGGATTTGCCTAATGTGGTCATCAACTCAATTGGCCACAGAGGGTTAAAGTGGAAACAATAGCTGCCGAAGGCAAAAAGCATTGTATATTACCAACCCCCTGATCTCATCATTGTGCACTGTGGCGGCAATGACCTAGGCACAGTGACAAGGGTAGGTTTGCAAACAGCAATGAAGGAGACCTTTGCCCAAACAAACACAATTGTCCCTCGCACTGCCTTGGTGTACTCTAACATTTGCCAATGGCAGAAATGGAATTGGTCAGACAAATTCTGTCAACAAATAGACAAGGCAGGAACAATGTTAATAAAACAGTTTCTGCATTCCTTAGAGACCAGAACATGGGCTCCACCTACAACAACAGCCTATGTTTTAACATGCATGGAATATAGAGAATTGATGGAGTTTACTTCACAGATGGAGGCAACAGGGTATTTCTCTGTAGGCTGAAACTCTGCATCTGGTCTTATGTGTAGCTATCACATACTAACCTTCAACACAAAGGTTCTTTTCAGAGCCACCCTATTGCCCAATACTAAATAATATTCATTTAAAATCTTTAAAAAAATATGTTTTACTGAGTCACGACTCCGTCACAGATCAGCAAAGCAAAAGAACAAATTCAATTGACAACACCACATTTAAGATTTATAACTATATTTTTGACTCTATACATATTACAATGACTTTGTAAGTAGTTTTGTGAGTCTCTAAGTGTGTGTGTAAGTGGAAGCATAAGTGTTTGAGTGGGTCAGTGACTGAGTGTGTGAGTCTCTGAGTGTATCTGTGAGTGGGTGCATGAGTGTCTGAGACAGTCTGTGAGTTAATGCATGAGTCTCTGAGTAGGTCTGTGAGTGGGTCCATAAGTGTCTCAGTGGGTCTGTGAGTGTGTGGATGAGTCTATGAATGGGTCTGTGAGTGGGTATATGACTCTCTGACTAGGTCTGTGAGTGGATGCAAGAATCTCTGACTGGGCCTGTGAGTGGGTGCATGAGTCTCTGAGTGTGTTTATGAGTGGGTGTGTGACTCTGTGTGGGTCTGTGAGGGGTGCATGAGTCTGACTGGGTCTGTGAATAGGAGCATGTGTCTCTGAGTGGGTCTATGTGTGGGTGTGTGAGTCTCTAAGTGGGTGTGTGAGTGGATGTATGAGTCTCTCAGTGGGTCTATGAGTGGGTGTGTAAGTCTGTGAGTGGGTGTATGCGTGGGTACATGAGTATCTCAGTGGATGTGTGAGTGGGTGCATGTGTGTCTGAGTAGGTCTGTGAGTGGCTGCATCAATCTTTGAGTCAGTCTGTGAGTGGGCACATGAATCTCTGAGTGGATCAGTGAGTGGGTGCATGTGTCTCTGACGGGGTCTGTGAGTAGGACCATGAGTCTCTCAGTGGGTCGATGAGTGGGTGCCTGAGTCTCTCAGTGGGGGTGTGAGTGGGTGCATGAGTATCTGAGTAGATCTGTGACTGAGTGCATGAGTGTCTCAGTGTGTGTATGAGGGATGGATAAGTCTCTGAATGGGCCTGTGAGTGGGTGGATGACTCTGCTGGTGCGTGGAGTCATGGAGGTCCCACATCCCAAGATATGAAAATTTGGATTTTCTCTAATATCTCAAAAACTACTGAACAGATTTACACCAAATAACATAAAGCACTCTTTCTGGGCCAAGAGATAGCTTTCTGCCAGGTTTGGAGTAAGTCCGTCCAGCAGTTTGGGCTGCAGTTCTATAAAAAATTCCCTATGGAAATGAACATTGGAAAAACACTTTTTTTGACCCCCCCCTTTTTCTCAGCTTCCCCTTCATGGATTACCCCGAAACTTTTTATGCACAGCAAGACTTAATATGACTCTTTTTTTGGAAACTTTTGTGAAGAATCGTCAAGCGGCACCAGAGATATAGGCAAGTCCAAAAATGTTTATTCTATGGAAACATGGTCCTAACTATAACTACCTACTAGCGACTGTCAGTAGGATATATATATATATATATATATATATATATATATATATATATATATATATATATATATATATATAATACCTTCTGTTATGAATCATCAATTGTCATGTAATGAATGTATTCATATAGAAAACTTTTTTATCAAATAGATATGTAGATGATTTTTATAATGAGTGTATATTTATCCTGATATTTTCTTATTTAGAAAGAGCATATATGTATTTATTCCTGTATTTATACGGACATGGGTAAAGAATATTTTTACCATTTCACATTTCACATCCACTTCTGTGTATATTTATGTAATTGATTGTGTGTAAAAAGCATAAATCTTCAAATAAGGTAGGCTGGTGGCAACATTAGGGGAGTCTGTATACATGTTTATGGCATTGCGTCAGTCAGTATGTTTATGTAAATATGCAAGAATATTGGCATCTCGCCATCAGTGAACAAGGCCGAGTTTCAGTCTAAAAGCGTTTGATTCAGTCGCAATAAAGATGAGTTAAATACAAGCTCACCCGCTGTATGTATATATATGTATATATATAAACACAATGACCTTATTTTGTTTCTGATAGAGTGGTGCCTTAATAACAACTTCCTTCTGTTTGCCAATTATATTTATCAACAGCTGAGAGGGGTCGCTATGGGGGCTTGCTTCTCCCCCAGCTATGCCTGTCTTCATGTAGGCTGGTGGGAGGAGCGGGTCCTCAGGATGACCCACCATGAAGCTTTTAATAACAATGTAATTACCTGGCTCCGTTATATTGACGACATTTTTGTGATATGGAGGGGCACTGAGGAAAGTGCCTTGGGTTTTGTGTCTGAGATTAACAACAATGATCTCAACCTAGAATTCAACGCCATCGTCAGTGCCACTCACATAGAATTCCTTGATGTAACTGTGTACACTGCTGATGACACCTTGCAAACTAAACTGCATCGCAAAACCACTGCAGGCAATTCAACACTTCACGCTTCGAGCTTTCACCCTAAACATCTAGTGGCTAGCATCCCTTATGGTGAAATGCTCCGCTTACGGAGAATCTGCAGCAATGAGGAGGATTTGACCAGATGTCAGCATGATGCCCTGAGGAGATTCAAGGCACGGGGGTATTCCATTCAGACTATCACCAGAGCTATTAAGAGAGCGAATGTCACACCTAGAGAACAACTTCTGAGGGGCCACACTGAAGATACCCAGACCCAAGTAGCTGCAATTGCCACCCCTGTGACCATCACTGGTGGGACAGTAGACACTCGCCTCATCATTACTTAGAGTAGAGAGGAGAGAGCCATCAGATCCATCATCAATAAACAGTGGCGGAACATCCAAACGGACCCTATTCTTGGTCCACTAGTCCCCAAAGGTCCCAACATTACCTACTGATGTGCATATTCCATGAGGGATGCCTTAGTCAGAAGCAGTCCAGAAGCTACTATCACATCTAACTGGCTCACCAATGTGTAAGGCTTCTTCAAATGCAACACCTGTAGAGCCTGTCGTTTTGGGATCAATACCACCAAGGTCAGTGCAGCTTTTAGGTCTGAACCCATTATCATCAGTCATAAATACTCCTGTAAGACTGAATACACGGTGTACATTCTCCAATGTACCTGCAACCTAAGATATGTTGGGAGCACCAAACTCCAAGTCCATATGAGAATTCTTCAACACCTCAGGGCTATAGTTAACAACGATCACACATATCCTGTGGCGAGACACTTTAAAGAGGTCCATAACAACAACCTACAACACCTCAAATAATTTGTCATTGACAGTGTACCTACAACTAGAAGAGGTGGTAACCGGGAAAAACTACTCAGGCAACTTGAGTCACTCTATATACTTGACCTTAACACTAAGACACATTGTCGTCTTAACATTAGTGAGGATCTACACAATTTCCTATAATGTCACAACGTTATTCTCTCTATGGTTTCCAGACCTGTGGTCGCACACATCCATCTAACATTTGTTGATGGTTATTGTTGTATGATCTAAGGGGCCTTCTACCACTGACTAAGGCTATTCCTTAGCCCTGTCATGACTTATACTTTGCAACTCTCTGTTTCGTTTTGTTTTGCTTCGCTCCATCATCTCTCCTTTGTGCTCCCTTTTTTCCTGTGACTTGTTCCGACCCCCACTTCCTAGCTTCTACCCTCTCTCCGTTTGCTCTCCCTCTCTCTAACTCCACCTATTTTTCATTCCTATCTTTTCCAGTGGTCGTGTTGAGATTCCCACACTTGTGGTATATGTAACGTCTCCATCTTTGGAATAAGCGCATGCTCTTTGTATTATGCTGACATATTATTGAATCCAATGTTTATTGTTTATTTTACATACACACTGATGATATTTTTGACTCTCTGCTATTACGTGGTCCATTATATGTATACTTTCACACATGTACTACGCGGGCTAGTTTGTTATCCACACGACATCACTATGGCTATCGATTTTCCCATAGAGTGCCGTTCCGCACTTTTGGCTCACTTTATTTATTTCTTCCCTGCACCGTGAAAACCCCCCTTCACCATTAGCCCCCATGTATTATCACACTAAGGGCACCACGTCCACAAACCTTGTGCTACGCGTATAGCACGAGCTCAGCTTTCTCTGCTCAGCTCACTCACTGCACATCTAGCTCCCGCCTATTCCCCTAGGCTGCCTACCAATCAGACTTCCCGTATGCCACCACACTCAACCTAGGGGCACACTGAGTTTGGGTCACTGGCAGACGTCTTTTCAATCACACGCGCATCCTCGGCAGCATAGGAATTTCACTACATCGCAGTACAGTGACATAACACTATCGCATTCAGGCGTTTTAGATACAGTTGCCGCCTTCGGCAGTCATCACTTTCCGTTTGTCTATCACACTCACAAACTGTGACCCACGCCTATACCATATCACTATGTGCCCAGAGTTAACCCATGCACGTTTCGCCGCCTTAGACCTAGACACTCACCTCACGCCCGCACACATCATGTCTATTATGACGAGGTAATTACAGATACCTTCTATTTCCATCACTTATATCTGCGGTAGCATACAGTCTGTCTATACTGTTCATGATCTACGTGGTCTCAAACATGTTCATGCTCGTTTTCACCTAGGGTGCGGAGTTTTGCTTCATTTTCACCTGTGCTCGCTTCACATGTCAATCACGGTCTAGTTACATTTCTGTATGCTATATATAGCTCTCATTTGTAAGTAGCACGTTATGTGATCAAGGCCGCAGGACTGCGGCCGAAACGCGTCCTATGGACCATGCTATTTGAATAAAACTTGATGTTCTTCACCTATCCTGGTGTCTGTGCCCGAGCCGTGTTTTATTACTCGCCTGCCTTCGAGAATTGAGTTGGATATATATATATATTTATATATGTAAATGTGAGTATATATACATATATATATATATATATATATATATATATATATATATATATATATATATATATATATATATATTACCTACTGGCGGTCGCCAGTAGGTAGTTAGAGCCTAGTTTCCATAGGAAAAGCATTTTTTGATTTGCTAATATCTTTGGCGTCGTTTAACGAATCTTTGTGAAATTCTCCCAAAAAAGGTCTATCCAGGTCAGCTCCTATCCTGAAAGTTTGGGGGTGATTCATCAAGCGGGGGCAGAGAAAAAAAGGGGGTACCAAAAAGTGTTTTCCGTGTGTTAATTTCCATAGGAAATTTTGAGACAGGCTACAGCCCGAACTGCTGAAACGGAATTACACCAAGTTTGGCAGTAAGGTAGCTCTTGGTTCAGAAAGCTACCTTTTTTAAATGGTGTAAATCCGTTCAGTAGTTGCTGAGAAATTCAAAAAATAAGAGTAAAAAAATCAATTTCCCATAGGAAACTTTAGGCAAGGCTACAGCTCGAACTGTTGAACGGAATTACACCAAATTTGGCAAAAAGGTAGTGCTTGGTTCAGAAAGCGACCTTTTTTTAAATGGTGTAAATCCGTTCAGTAGTTTTTGAGATATTAAAGAAAATAATATATATATATGTGGGCGGAGCCTAATCCCGAGCACGAGCTTGGTCTTATTGGCTGCCAACACTTCAAACCAGGAAGTGTTGGCAGCCATCTTGGGCTCGGACCGAGGGAGAAAGAAAAGGTGAGAAAAAAGATTAAAAAAACAAGAAAAGGGGGCAGGGTAAAAACACCCTGACCCCCCAGGCCCAAAAAAAGCATTTGAAAAAAAAAAAAAATCGCCCGAATTTGCACTGGGTGCGCGAATCCGGCCGAGAAAATTTTTTAAAAACGAAGAGTGGGCTCCCGCGCTTCGTTGTATTGAAGCGCCTGGGTGGGCCAGGTCCCGGGGGCACTGAAAAAAATGTGTGGGGGGGCCCCAATCCTCCCCACACTGCCCCGGGGACCGCCACCTCCCCGGGGCTTGATTTATGAGTCGCGGGGGGCACGCAGCCCCCCCACAACTCCGGGGACCGCCACCCCCCGTGGCTAATTTTTTAATGTGTGGGGGGGCCCCAGGAACTGCCACCCCCCAGGGATTTTATTAATTATTTGTGGGGGCACATGGCCCCCCTGCTGCCCCGGGGACTGTCACCCCCTGGGGCTTTTGAATTAAATAAATAAACCTGTGTGGGGGGGCTCAAGCCCCCCTACACGCCCCGGGGACCGCCACCTCCCCGGGGCACTAATATGCAAATGTGGGGGTCCGTTATGGACCCCCGAGCCCCGGGGACCACCACCTCCCCGGGGCTGTGCACTAGTTGGGAGGGGGGCCACGTGGCCCCCCTCCAGGAGCCCTCGATGGCCCTGGGGACCGTCACCCCCCAGGGCCGGCTCCTGCAGTGTCCCGGAGTGCCCACCCTCGGGACACTGCTGTTTGCTATGGCAGGACGGGAGCCGTGCGGCTCTCGCCCTGCCATAGCAAACACTGGTTTGATTTTGGATGCGAGAGCAGGTTTCTGCCTCGCTCCAAAATCCAAACCATGCTTTTCCACAAGGGGAGCTGCATGTCAGCAGCTCCCCGTGTGGAAAAGCAATACCGACTCCCGCAGGAGGCGGGGAGCCGGCGGGACCATGGGGGAATTGGGGCTCCCCCCACGGTCCCCACCGAAGAGGGCAAGCCCCGGGGGATGGGGTCCCCGGGGCCATGAGTGGCCTAGGAGGGGGGCTACGCAGCCCCCCTCCTTTAAAATGATTTCATGAAAAAAAAAAATAATGTGGCCATGCCCCGGGGATGGGGTCCCCGGGGCCAAAATAGGCCTCAGGAGGGGGGCCGCGCGGCCCCCTTCCCGTCTAAAAAAAAAAAAAAGCAGGCCCTGTGGGATGGGGTCCCCAGGGCCCCAAATAATTTAAAAGGAGGGGGGCCACACAGCCTCCCTTGATAAAAAAATAAATTTAAAAAAAAGCTGGCATCGCGGCGGAGGCCACGCCCCCTAACTGCAGCACTCAGCAAACGCGCCCCCTGGCGCGTTTTAGGTGGGGGAATTAATTTCCCTTGAATACTGAGGGTCCCTGGGGGCCAGCTCCCACCAGGTACCTCCAGTATGCGCCAGGAGCTGCGTTGCAGAGAGATATTCAGAGGCCACGCCCTTTTACACCTCTCTGCAACACAGCTCTGTGGCGCTTACTGGAGGTACCTGGTGGGCTAGTTGGCCCCCAGGGACCCTCAGGACTCAAGGGGAATTAATCCCCCAATTTACAACATGCCAGGGGGCACATTTGCACAGTGGTGCACGGAAGGGGCGGGGCCTCACATACCAAGTGTGCAAATGCACCCCCTGGCATATTGTAAATTGGGGGATTAAGTCCCCTTGAATCCTGAGGGTCCCTGGGGGCCAACTAGCCCACCAGGTACCTCCAGTAAGCGCCAAAGAGCTGCGTTGCAGAGAGGTGAAAAAAGGGGCGTGGCCTCTGAACACTTCTCTGCAACGCAGCTCTGTGGCGCTTACTGGAGGTACATGGTGGGCTAGTTGGCCCCCAGGGGCCCTCAGGATTCAAGGGGAATTAATCCCCCAAATTAAAACCCACCAGGGGCGCGTTTGCACAGTGGTGAAGGGAGGGGGTGGGGCCTGATGTGACATGTGTGTACTTATGCAACCACTCCACCAACACCCAAGCACTTATAAATTCACCATGCACTCTCCTTGTAGCACTCTAATCATCCACTCACTACCCATGCACTCATGCAATGACCCATGCACTAACTCATGCACTCCTACAATACCCTGAGCAGCGCCCATGCAGTCTAGCCATTGCCCTGTCACTACCCATGCACTCCTCCAATCACCCAGCGAGCACCATGTACTTATCCAATCACTCCGCCAAAACCCAGGCACTTATAAATTCACCATGCACTCTCCTTGCAGTACTCTATTCTTCCAGTCAGTACCCATGTACTCATGGAGTGACCCAGGCACTAACACATGCACTGCTACAATCCCCTGTGCACTACCCATGCAGACCTCTAATCACCTACACAGTACTGATTCACTCCTCCAATTACCCAGGTTGTACCCATGCACTCCAGAAATCCCTCTGTCACTACCCATGCACTCCTCCAATCACCCATCCAGCATCATGTACTTATCCAATCACTCCGCCAAAACCCAAGCAGTTATAAAATCACCATGCACTGTCCTTGCAGCACTCTAATCATCCACTCACTACCCATGTACTCATGCAATGACCCAGGCACTAACTCATAGCAAATACAGAGGAGGTCATCCTCATTACAGGGGTACCCCAACGCATAGTGTTCCCTAGTGTATGTAGGTGTTTTCACTGTATTCTAAGTGTCTTTTAGCATAGCACTGGCTTGTCTGGTTAGTCAGAGTCAGTTACCACCAGTACCCGTCACTAAAAAGTTGGGGGCACAGGAGGACTTTCTGCTCCTCTGTTGCTTTTTTCTGCACATCTCTTGCTTCTTCCTGCACTTTTTTTCATCTTTCTGGACTTCTGTTGCCTCTTTCTGCATTTGTCTTGCTTCTTGCTGAACTTTTCTTCCTCTTTCTTCACATGTCCTAACTTTGTAGGCATAGTTAGAAATTAGCATTTAAAAAAACATTGAAATTCACTGAAAAACCATAGGTTTCAGGCACGTTATAGTTAGAAATTAGCATTTAAAAAAACCATTGAAATTCACTGAAAAAAACAGAGGTTTCAGGCACGTTATAGTTAGAAATTAGCATTTAAAAAACCTTAGAAATTCACTGAAAAAACCATAGGTTTCAGGGACGTTATAGTTAGTTGTACGTTTCACTCGTACAAAACCATAGAAATTCCCCTGTTATAGTTAGTTCAGCAAACTATAACTCGCGCCCCCGCCATGCACTGCTGATGACGTCACATATTACATCATTCATGACATGGTCAGTGACATCACTGATGACATCTCAAATGACATCACTGATGACATCACTGATCACATCATCCACGTGAAAATCTGATGCACCTACTCACACTCTAATATAATCTTTGATACACCCACTGTAAAATACAGACTACCACTTTCGAAACCATCGACACACCAATACCAGTTACTACATACACACTCAATAATTCCTAGGTCTACACACACATCCACTCATTCACCCATACAATCACTCATACATACAGTCTCTCATCAATACAACACTATCATATGCACTCATACACCTATACAGACACTCACATACCGCCACTCATCCATGGAGTTACTCACACACCTAGTCAGTCATGCAAAGAATCAATCACACTCCCATTTCCTTACCTATACAGTTATACACACACCACCTCACTTATTCAAACATATACTAACACATACTTACTCTCTAATACAATCACTGATACAAGTACACACTCATCCATACAGCCACTCTCACAGTCACTGACTCTCACGTATAGTCATTTATATACTCCAAGTCTCACATACACTGCCTTTTACATATGTAGTTACTTGGACATGTACCACTGACACATCCAATCTCTCACCAACACACCCATACACACACTCACCCACCCATACAGCTGTTTCCACATGCACTCTTGAACCCATACACCCAGTGATTCAACCACTCACACATCTATGCACAGAGTCACACACCTCCTGCCCACCCACACACACACACTCAGTCTCCCATACAAATACTCAGGCAACCAATCAATAACCCATATAGACACTCATGTAGCTACTGACCAACACATGCAGCAGCTTACACAACAACAGACATACACACATTCAGACAGTTTAGTCACTAACCCATGCATTCAGTTAGACACATTGAATCACTCACTTATACAGTCAGTCACGCACATACTAAATTCTCCATCCAGACACTTATACACCCACTCATTCTTCAATACACCTTGGCATATATATAAAACATATTTAAACTTTAGAGAAACACACAGTCACTGGATGATGTCATCAGTGATGTCATCAGTGATGTCACTGACCATGTCATGAATGATGTAATATGTGACATCATCAGCAGTGCATTGCGGGGGCGCGAGTTATAGTTTGCTGAACTAACTATAACGGGGGAATTTCTATGGTTTTGTACGAGTGAAACATCCAACTAACTAGAACGTCCCTGAAACCTATGGTTTTTTCAGTGAATATATATATATATATACATATATATATTTATTTACTGGAACAAACAAAGGTAAAAGAGCCGTTACAGTTAGGTGTGGAGAACAGCGACCACAGCACACCACCAACTTATCAAAGCCACAAAGAAGAACTTCCACCAAGACAGAATCCTCTCCAATACCCACAACTCCAAGGAACTCTTCTCCATCATACACAAATTTGCCAAACCCGACAGCGAAACAACAGACCTCTGAAACAGACTCAGCTCCTTCTTTCACCTCAAGATCAAGACACTTTACAATAACTTTGACGACCAAGACCTCTGCACCGCCTCAACTCCCACCCCCAGCGACGCCACCCAATAGACCCTACTCACCTGGACCCCGCTCACGACAGAAAACACCTTAAACTTAAAGACCATGAAGAGCACGCCAAAGTCAACGCCCTCCTCAAGAAACCATCTGCAGACCCGACGGACCACAAGAATTTCAGGCCCATCTCGCTGCTTCCATTCGCAGCCAAGGTCATTGAAAAAGCCTTCAACACCCAGGTGGCATACTTCATCGAAGCCAACAACGTCCTAGACATCTCCCAATCCGGATTCCATAGCAACCACAGCACCGATACCGCCCTCCTCACTGACGACATCCGCGCCCTCCTCGACCAGGGCCAAACGGCTGCGCCAATCCTCCTGGACCTCTCAGCAGCCATTGACTCCTTCTCCCACCACACACTAGCCACCAGACTCCACAACGCTGGCATCCTAGGATAGGCCCTAGACTGGAGTCGCTCATGCCTCACAGGCAGAACACAGAGAGTCAGACTCCCACACTACCTCTCAGAACTGACAGAGACCAGATACAGAGTACCCCAAGGATCCTCCCTCAGCCCCACCCTCTTCAACATCTACATGGCCCCCCTCGCTACCATCGTCAGAGACCACGGGCTCAACATCATCTCCTACGCCGATGACACCCAGCTCATCTTCTACCTCACCAAGGAACCCAACATCATGAGGCACAACTTCCAAGAAGGGATGAAATCCATCGCAACCTGGATGAAGAACATCTGCCTGAAACTCAACTCAGAGAAAACAGAAGTTCTCATCCTCGGCTCCACCCCCTAGCAGAGCTAACTATAACTTGTGCCCCTGCCATGACCTCACATATTACATCTCTCATGACATGTTCTATGACATCAATTTATGACATCACTGATGACATTTCAAATGACATCATTGATGACATCACTTAAGACATCATCCAACAAGTTAGCTAGTTTATTTTATAGTTTACATAGTGGCAGGTAACTACCATATTTCTTCTTTAACTAAATTTGTACAGCCTGTGTCCAGCTAATGGGTGTGTTTGCAAAACACATGTGATCCTAATGCATCATAGATGTGTATATGTATTGAACATGTTATATATCTTTGTATCGAATAGTGAGTCTCTGTGCTAGTGACAGTTGATGACTTGTGTTCAACATGTTCCACACAAGTTTTTGGGTTCTGCTAAAACGTTTTCAACAAGGCAAAGATACTTAGTAGTAAATGCTAAGTATTGTTAGCAGCCTTGAGTTATTAGACATAATTGTCTCAGCTTGACAACTTCTACATAACATACTATCCTATGTACATGTGCTTCTTTTGCTTCAGAAGATGGACTGCCTATCATGTTTTCACCACAGTATGAAGATTGCTGTTATTATGATCTTTAGCACCTTGAGACCTTGTTTATTTTAAGTGAATAGCGTATTTTTTTGACAAGTGTTTCATAGAGTGTACACTGTTCTTGATAGATACTTTCTAATACTTTGTGGTGTATGTCTTATGAGAGTTTCACTGTCCACAACCAGTGTGATCCAGAGTGAACTTTCTCCACATTCTTTACAGTACCCACTTTTCTACTCATATCAACCTCATTTCTCAATATAGGTTCTGTTACTGTGAGGGGGCTTGATACGGATAAAATCTGTCCATAGTTGGGCATTAATTTTGGAACAGACGTTGAGTATCTTGAAGAACTTGGCTTTCTCTGAACAGTTGCATACATATTGAACACCGTGTGCAATGAGGGTTTTCCATATATCTGTGGTTGATTGTTAATGTGAACTAGGCTACCCATGAAGTGTAAGGTACAGGGTCAATGTTGCACATAACACATGCTCGCTACACCCCAAGAAGTTGTATATGTGATGGCATTAACGATGCTTCATATTATTCTGAGTTATTTTGTACTTAATTTCAGGCCTCAAATGCCAAACTAGTTTATATAGTAATGTGTACAAAAGAAGCTTGGGTGATGTCATCAGCGATGCTATAAATGATGTCATAGAATATGTCACGAGTGATGTAACATGTGACATTATAAGCAGTGCATGGTGGGGACTGCAAGTTATAGTTAGCTCTGCTAATTATAACTGGTGAATTTCTATGATTTTTTTTACTTCAGAAGGCTAATGTTGTCACTGATATATTCACCTAACTATAATGTTTCAAATTTTTTTAAACAAACACAGATCGTTCTGTCACACCTAACTATAATGTTGCTTTAACCTTTGTTTTTTGCAGTGAATCTCAGTTTTTTTACGTAAAGTACTATTTTATTACTGTACTTAAAGCCAACCCCATGCAGTGCCAGGCCCTGTGGCAAACTCCCCACAGGCAGCCAACCCCAGGTCACACAGCCTTCCTCCCAGAGCCCATTTTGGCCCCAGGTACCCCATCCCCTGGGGCCTGAGTTTAACATTGTGGGTGCCCTGATGCCAACCAGTGCACCCACCATACTCAATGATGAGGGCTGCGGGGAGAGCCCCAGGGCCCCCATGGCCCCAGCCAATTCCCCACATGCTGCAGGAGCTAGCATTGATCCTGCCTGCAGGGAGCAGCAATTTATGCTGCACACTCTGAGCAAAAGCAATATTTTGATCTGTTTCCTTGTCCGCATAAGTGTGGGCAGGAAAACAGATCTGAAGTCTTCTCCTAGCTAGTTTGAGCATTTTTGAAGCTCCTGCCTGCTGGGAGCAGACTTTGTGTTTGCTCCCATTTGGTAGTATTTTTAAAATGCTCCCAGAAGGTGGGAGTAAACACAACTTTCCCTGCCCACGCCGGTGCAGCAGGAAAACTCCTGTGTCCTGGGGATGGGCTCTCTGGGACACAGTATGTGAGCCGGCACTGGGGTATAGGTCCCCGGGAAAATAGATGTCTCCCTTTTTGTAAAAGTGATGGCCCTGGGCGATGTTGTCCCCAGGGCCTTTTAAAGGCTCTGGGGGCTGCGTGGCCCGTTCCCCTTATTAAATACTTTTGGCCCCAGGGGTGGGGCTGAATGTGGCTCAGGGAGGGTGGCCACATGCCCCCTCCCATAAATATTTAAATTGGGCCCTATAGATGGGGTCCCCGGGGCTGAATACTGCATGGGGGGCCTTGGGGGCCTCTCCCCTTCATGCCCCTTTTGTTGGGGTCCCCAGGGCCGAAAATGGCTTGGGGACATGGGCCACATGTACTCCTATAATTAATTAAAGAATGTGGCCCCAGGCTGCCATTTAGATCTTTTTTTGATCCCGTGCGAGTCCCACAGGATCGCAGCACAAAATGCAGTTTTTTTTTCATTATTGGTCCGGGGGGGGGGGGTGTCCCTCTGAGTCCCCCCATGGGGGCCTAGGGGGCAGGGTATCCCCACCCCTTATATATTTTTTTATAACTTCAGGACAGGGGACTAATTCCCCGAGACCTGTAATTGCTGCCAGAAAATGTTTTCTCATGCTGTTGGCAGCCAATCAGAACACAAGAGCGGTATTGCCCAAGGGGAAAAAAAATCTCCCTGGGACAATCAGAGCACTCTATTTTGTAATATTGGGTTTAAGGAACACTCGCGAGAGTCCCTCAAACCAAACTGTCCAGATATACAAATATTGTTTAACCTTAATTTCTCAAAAACTACTTAACGGATTTACACCAAATCACAAAAAGCACAATTTGAGGACCAAGATCTAGTTTCCTGCCAAATTTGGTGTAATTTAATTCAGGCAGTTTTTGATGTAGCCCTGCCTATAGAAGTCTATGGAAAATGCATGGGGATCATGTGTTTTGCGACACCCCTTTATTCTTGGCCCAACTTGACGGATCACCCCAAAACTTTACATGCACAAACTAGTCAAAAGGTAGCACCTTTTTAGAAAGTTTGGTGCAGATTCATCAAATGCACCCAAAGTTTTTTGCAACACAAAAATGATTTTCCTATTGAACAGCTGACCTAACTATGACTACCCAGTGGTGATTGGCAATGGCAAATATCTATATATATTTACATATATATCCATATTGATATCTATCTATCTATGTATCTTTATAACTATATATCTATATATTATATATATATACATAATATATATACCATTATATATATTATATATATATATTTATATATATATACATATATATATTTATAGAGTGTCCTGTGGTTCCTACAAATCAATATAGGATCTGCGCGTTTAGACAACATAAACTAAGGGATTGGTGCTCAGCCTGATTCCAGACACCCCCAAAGGATATGTTAGTCTGTTAGACCAGTTAGCTCACAGTGCCACTACGAGCCCCTCTTACCAAGGAGCGAATAGCAACTGTCAACCATCGAACATGACAACCCTGGCCCCTCAGGGATCGTGGAAACAGTACAGTGCTTTTCACTTAGTCACTCATGCTTACTTCGTCCCCAAGAGATATACAGAATAAGCGGTGGGGATGTTTTCAATAAGCATTTATTGAACCAGGGACATTCTAGTATAAAATATGTGTGCTGCAACAACCATTCGACAGAAACAGATATATACAATTATGAGCACCAGCAGAGTATAGAAAAGGTAGAATTCTACCATAGTGCTAAAAAAATGAATATATGCAGACATATAGATAGATAACAATAAAATGTGTACTCCTACAATGCAAACCCTAACTAGATGTACCTAAGTGTACTTAGCATGTATGTAGGTGTATAGCCAAGGATTCCCTTAGGATGAGCCAACCCCATTACCTGATTTGGGAGAGCAAAGGACCCAATCTTGGTCTCGAGATGGACACCCCGCGAGGAATGTCAGACCACTGCGTGCCGGACTGTCTGCGTGCAGGTGCCTCAGCGTCTCACGTCAGCGTGTCAGCATGGAAGACTTTCTCCTCTGGTTTGCCCAGCGAAGATGTAGTGCTTATATACCCGAAAGGCACCCTCAGGGGTTCCACCTAGAAGTGTACTGTGGGCATGTCGGGCAAGGATGACAATAGAGGTGACACTTATACAGAGTTATTATGCAGAAGATGGCAATCCTGCTGTGATACTGAGAATCCTCATGCATAATACATGAGGCTAGTTTTTGGAGAAAACCACACGACAGTCATGTAGCACCTAACTAGGTGAAAGGTCGGCACCAGACCTGTTATGTAGAACAATGGTAGGTCAGATGTAGGTAAAAGGTTGTGTAACTACCTAGGCCTATATTGGGGTTCATAACACCCACTCCTCATCTGACTGGACGACTTAATAATAAATGCTAAAATATGCCAGTTTAAAAGAGCATACAAAAATTGCTACAATACGAGTACAAAAACATCTAAAAAACATGGTATATGTTATATAAAAAGTCAAATCTCTATGATTGTGAGACCAACTGAGCATGGCGAATGCCATAGTGCTCAGTGAGAGCAGAAGAGGAAAAAAAAAAAAAAAATAGTATTTTCGAATTCCAGTTTTAGTTGTTTTCTAAAAAAGGCCAAATTGTTCCCAGCACACGGAGAGCCAAATGTTTATGTGTCCTGTGTGGGAGACGCAAAATCACTGTTGCCTGCCTTCGCAGACGACAGTCCTTGTAACACCTTTGGATCAGGTCAATGGAGCAAATGTGATCTTCTCTGGTTCCCACAGTTGTTGCTGAGGAAGTACTTGATGCCTGTAAGCCTTGTAGAGAGCCGGTGTCCATTCTAACAGGAGCTGAAGCATCCCGTGGTTGCTCTACGAATACTGACATCAGGATTGGAATACGCTGAGGACACTGCACTACATGGGCCTTTAGAGGGTCCAGCAGTAGATAGACATCTGAAGGCACAACCGATGGAAGTGTTAGACATATGTCCAACACGCATTTGTGTCCACAGAATAAGCAGCGGAGTACAGGCAAGATGCAGTCTACCCAGACTGATCTGAATGATAGAAACCAATGCTCGCTTAGCTCCTGAAGCCGAGGTGTGCCCACATGGAGTACCATGCGTTCATGGCAATGTCGCCCCAAGAGCGCTTTTTACATCTCCTTGGAATTGGGGACGTCCATTGCGTAGCAGAATTTTTTTTATCAGGATACCCACTACCAGCAGCAGGATCAGCAGAAGCCCTCCAAAAATGCTTCCAAATACGGAGTGTATTAGGGATAGAATAACTCTGAAAACTGTCTGAAACATGCTTAATAGCCCTGAACCTATGGTCTTAAATAGGTTTACTATCCCACTCATATCAGACATGTTAAAGATACGCTGTACCATTTCTCCGAAATGGAGTGGGGAATTAGTTCAGAATAGGGCCTGTATGTCAGCTGAAGACCTTTCAACCTGGAGATCAAAAGTCTCTTGAGCTGAGGTTAAGGCCACCTCCTTCTGTAAAAGTATGGCTTTCAGTCTGCTCAGAGAATCATACCGTATAAGGGAAACATTCAATGAAGGCCATAGCAGCGCCTCCCTAACTGTGCGGGTCGGTGGAAACAATACTTGCATACAAAAAGTAACCCTGGAACCTACTGTGACCAGATATGCAATGCCCGGCCACTTCCCCAACATCCTTGATCATTCAACATCAAATAACTCCAGTTCGAGAGTAGTTTGAACACTGGATGTATCACAGCAGCTGGGGATCCTTTTAAATGACAAGGTTTGCAACCGCAGCATTGCAAACTCCGTGAAGCATAATATCCTGACACATTAGATACCCACTTAACGAATTCTCACAGTCTGAATCGCTGAGAAAAACTTCAGTGACCCCATTCCTGAATCTAAATCGGTAAGGTAACTCCCACGATTCATGGATGTATTCCCTACCCAATGCTTCATACCTGCCTACCTGGTGGTATTGTAGACAATATTGAAATTGGAATGTTGTCACTGGCAATGTTATATGGCCATGGATAAACCATTTTGTGGATGGTGACTCAGCCATGGTAAAAGGTAATTTGTCCAATTTTTCAATGTGCAGCATAGTATACTTCGCATCTCTCCGTGCCATTGTTATCTGCCTTGTTGTTAAATTGTAAGCCAAAAACAGAGACGTACTGTTAATATATCGCCAGGGCGCGTGACCAGAACGCAATGATTGTAGTGACCAGCTTAATAGCAGGATCGATCATAACTGCGATTGCCCATGTTGAAGAATGGACTAGTCCTGTTCTATAAAAAATATTGCAGAGAATACAATGCTGCCCAGTGAATAAATCCTGGATGTTAGTGTGGTCATGCCATTGTCGACAACTGCCAAAGCCTTTTCTAGGTTAACCCTATCAATTTCACGCAATCTCTCCGCAACTTTCTGTTGAGACATCTTCCATACTTCGTTATAGGTAGCGTATAAGAAGCATTTACGGCGTAGTTTCCGGAGACCTAGCAAAAAATCCCTTAAATCCATGTCATCTGAGAGTAAGGACAAGTGTTGTTTCACCTGGGACAGTATTGAGGTTCTTAGCCAATCTAGGCATAACTTCCCAACACTGTAAGATGTCACCACCACCAGCAAGGCCGGATTGGCCGTAGAGGGCACCGGGCATTTCCCCGGTGGGCCGCCAGGGTGGGGGCTGGTTTTGGGGCAATGGGGGGCCGTTTTTATTACCGGGGCCGGCAATATCGGCCACCTGTAACACAATCGGCTGAAATCGGCCCTAGCAAACAGCTTGGCCGCACCCCCCCCCTCTTTACCCCACCTCCTCCCCACCGGGGCGGCCGAGCAGGTTACCAGGGCCGGTTTCGGTTCCCAGTCCGGCCCTGAACACCAGATGTTCTCGTTGTACATAGCGTTGGTCAGGCCTATGGATACTAAACCCTTCGGTGATACCCTTGAATCTCGATTGACACCCATTTGTGTTGATAGGCCAAACCAATCATCCCTTCCAATTGGGGTCTGAAGAATTGTATGAACCCTCATGTATAGTATCATCAAGTGCATCCTCACTATTTTGTGTATAGTTTTGCCATCTCTCAAAGTGTGAAAGCGAGGGAATCCAAGGTGTGTTGAAGTCCTTAATCTTGGCTAGTCCAAGACAGGAAGTTTGTTGCACTGTATGGTTCAGGAAGATAATCTTCTTTGGTATGACGCACACTCTGAATAAGACCTCAGTTCTCTGAACTTGCCAATCTTTAGTCCTCCAGACAGATTTAGTGTCTATGGTGTCCCTTTAAAAGTCAAAACCTTGTAAAGACAGGTGGGAAATAAAGGGACGCAGAGTATATATGTTACATTATTTGTGAGCATACTTTTCTTTGAAGGTGTAGGTGCAACCTTATAGTAATATGAGGTCGGGTCTGAAGTGTTAAACCCAGAAAAATAAGCAAACTTTTGTGCAAACATTTGTGAACTACCTTTCGATGGTGTCAGGCAATGTTCCCATTGATGGTAAGAAAAAACATTACGTAGGATACTTGTCTTGTTCAAGAAATGATGACCAAAGTGTTGGTAACAATACATGATGTCAAAATTAGATGTATCATCATACAACTCATTGCTTGAAAATGCAGCAGATTGTTTTAAATATGACAGCATAGTATTTACAGTTTCAAACTCCCAATCATCAGACAATGTACTGGAGGTGATGATATCATTCAAAGAAATTTTAAATACATGTTGTATTGTCAAAAGTTGTGTGGGACCAAATACATAATTTGAAACCCTACCCTAAACTATTCCTTCAGGAATCAGAACTGCTGTAATGTTCACAAAGGACAGGTCTCTTCTTTCACGATGAGATGACATATGTGGTTTCAGGACCAAGTTCACATGTTGTACTGCGGAGCGTTCTGGGAGATAATGTCCACTCAGGAGCAAGAAAAAGACAGTCACTACACCTATCCATAGGACTAGGAACAGTAGGCCAATTGCAATCCAGAGCTGTATTCAGGGAGAAACAAAGTAAGTCTTTTTCTGCCAAAGGTAGATATTATATAATTTTTCTTTGCAGGAAACAGAAGGTGGCGGTGACTCAGGTTCACTTGGATCCAGTGAGAAGGTATCGAAATCGATGAAGTAGTAAGATGCTGTTCGATCTATCTTTGGTACCTCAGCAGGTTTTGTTGAACTGGCAGATGACTCGTTGTGAGACATATTCACATAGAAGTTGGTATTAGGCTGAATTGAAATCTGTGTTTCATTTGTATTTTGTTGTTGTTCAACTTCAATAGGCACAAGTTCCATTCCATTGTTCACAACTCCGTTACGTCGTAGAGTAGAATCTTCAAATGTTATTAGTATTTCTGTCTGAACTTCCTGTATGATAGCGAGAGGAGATCGGCGGCTACCCAGGAGCCCACGCGGCCTGCTATTCAGTATTGGCCACATAGTGTGGTTTGATCAGATCAATGGAGACAAAACTCTTTTCTTTCTTGCCAGCAAGAGGCAGAAGAAGTCCTGTTCTTGTTCCTTTGACAGCCAGGACAGGTACAGGTGCTCTTTAGAATAGCTCAAATTCTTTTTTGTCCACAATATTTTCTCCGACCAGGTCCCCAATCTCTGGGAACCAGGCAGATCTTGCCGGAACAGCTTTCACTTCCCCAGTGGCAGTGCGTTTTACTTGGATGCTGCTTTGTAATACCCGGAATTCATTGAGTTTCTGTAAAACAGCCAAACGATAATTGACGTCAAATGCTTTCTCATCCGCCACTGTGCTACCACCATCAAGGTCGGGTACCCACATTCTCGTCCCAAGCAGGACCTCGTATGGAGTATGGCCTCCCAGGGAGCTTCTTGGCATGTTATTAAGTGCCCTCTGGACCCCATGTATGTGATTGACCCAACTGCCCCCGGAGCCTAATACCCTTGCTGTTAAGGATTGCTTTAAGTCCCGTTTTTTCATTTCCACAATTGAATTTACCTCGGGATGATGCGGAGGGGAGTACCACAATTAGGAGTGGGCGGAATTTGCGTAGTCGCGCTACGCAAAGCTCCGCGAAACGGTAAAAAATCTCCGCGAGCACGCAAAAGTTCAGCGAACACGCGGAATTGCTTGTTCCGCCCGTTTGCGATGGTTTTTTCCTGTTCGCGAGCGCTGTTTGCGTGCTCGGGGAGAAATATCTCGCAAACACGCATTTTGAAAGCGCGAACAAGCAAAAAATTTCGCGAAGCCACGGATCGCGGAATTTTTGGCAATTTCGCGTTCTCCGCAGAACGCGAAATTACCCAAATTCCACAAATTCCGCGAGCGGAACGGAATTTACCGCCCAGGCCTAACCACAATGCTACATCCAAACTTCCCATGGCTTTCTTGTAAGCCAGAGAGCTAAACGCGGGGCCACGGTCAGAAAGTAATGTGCAAATTGCGTATGTCCCTATGAAGACTCGCAAATCCTTTATACCAGTTCAGGCGTCAGCCGAGCACTGAGGCCAAACCCACAGGAATCTAGAGCATGAATCCACTGCCACCAAGATGTACTTGTAAGCCCCATCAGATTGTAAGGGGCCGCAGTGGTCCAAATAGACACATGCAAGAGGTCCGTCTGAAATCAGTAATGGTGTCTGTGGTGGACGCACAACAGTGGAACCCTTCATCTGCTGACAGATGTCACATTTAAGGACAAAGCCCTTGGTCTGCTTGGTAAGACCTGGCCACCAATAAAGTTGTTTCAACAATGAAACTGTTGCAGTAATACCCGCATGTGCTGAGCCCAGACCCTCGTGTGGAGCTAGTATTAAATCTAATCTGCGATCCATGTTTGGCATTACTCTATCCCCCACTCCTGGAATTTGAGCATATGGAATATTTTGTGAATCTAACTTGTAGAAGTACTTGAATGAAAAACCTTTTGGCAAGGCTGTGCTGGTTTTGCGTGAAGCAATGATAGCTACCATTATCTGTCCGTCTATTCTCGTGCGAGAATGACTGATTGCAGCTACGGCAGCAGTTCTCACTGTCGCCTTGGCAGCTTCATCAGCTAATGAATTCCCTTCAACGTGCATGCCAACACACTAATGACTCAATATATGAATCACGTGAGTCCGTGGCAAGCCTTTTTTCAGCTCTGCCACTTGTTCCTAGAGCAATTTATGCTTTACTGTGCAATCTTTTGAATCTTTGAATCCATTCTGGCCCCAGTAGTGACGATAATCATTGTATGACTGGACACCATAAAACGAGTCGCACACAATAAGTGTGGGTAATTCTCGATCCGTATTTTTTAGTACCAGCATCAGGGCTTTTAGTTCTGCCAGCTAAGCCGTGCAATCTCCTAGAGACTGTGTCTGCGTATTGCTAGGACGGAATTTGCCGTCCCGCATACGACCTTTTACAATCGCACATGCTGCGCTGTATTGCTGTTTACTTCCTATGGCTGGCTGAGCTGAACCATCAGTGTAAATTATATATTCATACTGATCTAGAGGCATTATTTCATTCAGAAGAGGATATTCTTGTTCGTACTGCAGAAATGCTTTTGTTTTTAATGTAGAATCAAATTTGTAGTCTACATCTGTTGCAGTGAGAGAATTAGCCCATTGTATCCATCGTGGATGTAGTGCTTTAGCGTTAGGAACTCTTGCATTTGTAACAGCCTCTAAGGTTGTTACTGGAGTCATGACAATTATTCGTTTCCCCTGAGCTAGTGCTCTTTCTCTCGCTACTGCTGTCAGGATTTTTTCAGTTGATGCAAAAAGCATCTCAGCATTTGTGTACAAATGTGATTTGTATGCAATGGGTACAGTTTCACCTTCATTGAAGGTGAGGTAAGTGTACCCGGATTGATCTGCGATTACCCGGATCACTAAATTTGTAGTATTTACACGTGTGTGTAAGTGCTTGGAAGCTATCATGTCAGCTTGTAGAGAATGAAGTATTTCTGTGTGTTCCTGTGTCCAATATTGAACTGAAAAATCAGGTCTAATTAAGTCGTAGAAAGGTTTCTCTCTTTCTGCGTAATCCAAAATGTATGTTCTGTAAAAATTTAGGAATCCTAAAATGGATTGAAGATTTTTCAGAGTCTTTGGAGTTTGGAGCAGCGCACACTTTTCTAAAAGGTTTGCTGCAAGGCTTTTCCCTTCACTTGAGAGCTCATATCCCAAAAATAGTACATTGAGATGGGTAAGTTTTAATTTCTTAAAGTTACATTTGTAGCCCTCTGAGGCGAACCGCAAAATGATGTTGTTCAGCCTGGCCAAATGATCCAATAGTTCATCGTCTGTCAGATAAATATCATCTACATAGGATAATGCCTCCTCAGCAAAATTTTGAATTAGCTCTGATACTCTTGCTGAGAACAACCCCGGGCTATCCTTATACACTTGGGGCAGTCTACAAAATTGGTGCTGAGATGCTGGGGCTGAGAATTCTGTCAAATATCTGCTCTTAGGCACTATATTTTGGCAAAAGAATCCATTTGAGATATCTAGTGCTGTTTAATATTTTTTCCACACAATGTTAATCATTAGTGTGGCACTGTGTGCATTTTGTACTGTAAATGTTTTCGTGCATGTGTTCCGATGTCTGTAGTCTAAAACTAGACGATATGCATTATCGGGTTTCATTACGGGAAATAAAAGATTATTTATGGAAGAGGTGCAATTCTCTATTGGTATTCAAGTTGATCTAAGATCTCCCTGACTTGTTTTTTCGCGTCATGTTTTATTGGGTGCTGTCTCTGTGTCGATGGAGTATTTTTTTACTGGGATTACATGGTAAGGTGACCCAGTATTCCATCCTACATGACTGCCGTATAATGCAGGAGCTAGTGCTACCGCCCACTCCTGCGCGTATGAATGTTTCAGTAATTCTGGAACGAGGTCGAAGAAGGCTGGTAAAATTACCATTTGTCTCTTTGGGCAGTCCATAACAAACTCAGGCTGGCAATCTTTTTCTGCTAAAAGAATGTCGTATCCAAAGGACATGTTCTCCCAAAAGAGACCTTTAACTTTCCTGGGTATGTCCCCCTCCATATGGAGTGTTATTTCATATAACTGGTGTGGGACACTTACCCTAGTATCAGGTGTCTCCACTGTAATATGTTCATTCAACACCGCTGTCACCAGAAATTCCATCAGGTTCTGGCGAGCAATTGCTACTTCTGCTGCACTGTCTAACATCATCAGAGCCCATTCTCTGTTCAGAAGTTGAGTCCTCAGCAGCCTGGGCATTTCTTATTTTAAGGCCTGCTACCGTCTTCTTTTTAAATTGAGGTTTTGATTTTGGTTTATCTTCTTTTTTGATATTATAGTCTGAAGTGCGATGTGTGTCTCTTGGCTTGGCTCGCTCTTCTGATCTGTGTTCTGAGCGTCCTTCCCTCCCGAAGTTTTTCAATGAACCTTAAAAGGAACGAGAGGAACGTGTATCAGTATCCTGATACCTGTCAGGTTTTCTAATGTTATCACGGTGTCTAAGGTTCGGAGGGCTCCTGTTGAGGAGACTCACCCGTGATTGCAATGCAGTCTACATATTTTTCTGCTGTTTATTATCCAATTTCTTTTTAGAAGAATCTGGTGCTTGCTTAGTGTTATCCTTTTCAGGATTACCCATGACTTGTGGTTTCATAGGTCTAGCTCCCAAATTATCTCTTCCTAATTCAGCGTATGTGTCTTCGATAATTTTGGGTAAATCCTGCTCCTGTTGTGCAGGAGTGCATCCCTTAGGCGTTGGCATATATCCACTTCTGCTGCCTCCCCTTTTATGTTAGCTAACATAATTGTAGATACCTCTGAAAAATTACATATTAATTTCATCCCTAAGTTTAGAGCAGGTTCTGCTCCATACTCATTCTGTATTTGTCTTAATACTTCTGGTATCACTACTATTGAAGGGGTTCCATATGTCCTGGTATAGATTGCAGCGAACACTGTATCCCAAGTGGTACAATCCTCTATCGGGGGAGCTATCCCCATTGGCAAGCAGATTGTCAGTATGCTGTGTTTTTCTTGTGGGCCTGTATGTGGAAACACTGCCTCCAACTGTGTTATTTTCTGTGCTATCCAGAACAGCATTTGCTCATGTTTAGTGGGCATTCTTCCCACATTTGCATTCAGTGTTTGTGGGGTAGTTTTCATTGCGGTCCACTGTAGTTGACCTGCTGGGGTAACCCTTGTGGGCTGAAGTGTGAGTGTTCTCATAACGAACTGTGTCAGATTTCTGTAAAGTTTTATTATTTCTTTATGAAGTGGACGTAAGTCTGCTATTGGCAATGTGTCAACTTCTCGATGTGGTGTGTAAGCAGCCAGAACTCGCCAAGTCGCTCCATCTCTGCTGAGCGGACTGAGTCTCACTTTTTCTGTGGTGTGTGGGAGGGCGCCTTTAAACCAGTTTATATGTTGCTGGTACGTTAACGGGGCCTCTATGTCCTCGTATGTATTGTATTCTTCTGGTATTTCATCCAGAGTGTAAGAATGAAATGTATGTGTGCATGCATCTGCAGGTGGGAATTTAATCCATGAATAGAATACCTCCGTCCTGTATGCTTCGTGTGCCTCAACCACAAAGGTAACAGTCCCACCTAATGCTGGGACTCCAAAATCTGCTAATTTTTAAATAAGTGCATTTCTGACATTTTCCGAAATGTTTATTGCACCTTTCTGCTCTCCTTCCTCCGTTGCATTTGCCTGTAAAGCTACTGCAGCCTCACCTCGGACAGACATTTTGAACGTTTATGAAGGAAAAATAGAGATAAAGGTTTATTCACAATGTAGGGAACTATAATCCTTCAAGCTTGAGTAAACCTACATCCAATACGTAGGGTATACCTATTTAGCTGTGGGGGATTTTCCCTTCCCACTCCAGATGTCTCTGGATAAATGTGAGTAGGGGTCTCTGAGAAAGCACGACTGAACTACTCAGTTTTGACTGTTAAACAAGAACTAAACCAACGTTGGCAGTGCCATCTCATGTAGGTCATACAAATCTATATAGGATCTGCACATTTAGACAACATAAACTAAGGGATTGGTGCTCAGCCTGATTCCAGACACCCCCAAAGTATATTTTAGTCTGTTAGACCAGCTAGCTCACAGTGCCATTACGAGCTCTCTTACCAAGGATCGAATAGCTTCCGGCAACCATCGAACAAGACAACCCTGACCCCTCAGGGATTGTAGAAACAGTACAGTGCTTTTCGCTCAGTCACTCGTGACTGAGAGATATACAGAATAAACGGTGGGGATGTTTTCAATAAGCATTTATTGAACCAGCATAATTCTAGTACAAAATATGTGTGCTGCAACAACCATTAGACAGAAACCGATATATACGATTATGAGCACCAGCAGATTAAAGAAAAGGTAGAATTCTACCATAGTGCTAAAACAATGAATATATGCAGGCATATAGAGACATAACAATAAAATGTGTACTCCTACAATCCAAACCCTAACTAGATATACATAAGTGTACCTAGCATGTATGTTGATGTAGAGCCAAAAATACCCTTAGGATGAAGCCAACCCAATTACCTGATGTGGGAGAGTGAAGGACCCATCTTGGTCTCGAGATGGACACCCTGCGAGGGATGTCAGATCACTGCGTGCTGGAGTGTCTGCATACAGGGACCTCAGCGTCTCGTGTCAGCATGCCAGCATGGAAGTCTTTCTCCTCTGTTTTGCCCAGCGAAGATGTAGTGCTTATATACCCTTAAGGTACCCTCAGTGGTTCTACCTAGAAGTGTACTATGGGCATGTCGGGCAAGGATGAAGATAGAGGTCACCCTTATACAGAGTTAATATGCAGAAGATGGTAATCCTGCTGTGATACTGAGAATCCTCATGCATAATACATGAGGCTAGTTTTCGGAGAAAACCCCAGACAGTCATGTAGCACCTAACTAGGTAAAAGGTCAGTGCCAGACCTGTTATGTAGAACAATGACAGGACAGATGTAGATCAAAGGTCGTGTAACTACCTAGGCCTATATTGGGGTACATTGGGGTTCATAACAACAGGACTCTTATAGTTAGGAAATAGAATTTAAAAAACCTTAGAAATTCACTGAAAAAACAAAGGTCCCTGACATTATAGTTAGGCTCAGATTTCACATGCACAAAACCAGAGAAATTCAGCAGATTTAGTTAGTTGAGCTAACTATAAGTCATGCCCCCGCAATGCACTGCTTATGACCTCACATATTACATCACTGATGACATGGTCAGTGACATCACTGATGACATCTCAAATGACATTTCAAATGACATCACTGATGAAATCATCCAGTGACTGTGAATGTTTTTTAAAAAGTTTATGAGTGTTAAATATACGTCCAAAGGTGAATTGGTGAATCATTGAGTGTATGAGTGCCTGATTGGATGATACTAGCAGGGTAAAGGTCATGTCCAGGTGGTACTGGTGAGCTGGGTTTTCCTGCATATGCCTGTTTCAGCTTCATGTGGCCCTGTAGCTTACACATGAGGTCATGCAAATGTCCCTTGAAGTGCAGTTCATTTTCCTGGGTACAATTGAAAACAGCTCCAGCCCTTTAGGTCTACTAACATGTCCGCCTACTAACATGTCTGAAACAGCAGGTGCAGTTGTTCTTCTGTTGCTCCATAAGTCTTGATTTTTCTGAAGAAGGTGTATTGGCGGAGTTCCGCTTGCGGGCTGAGTTTGCCAGCACACCTATTCGCGTTGCGATGGGAAAGTGGAGTGCATCCTCATGCTCCAAATTGCGCATGAACAGCACTACCCGGTTCTCAAGTGTGTTTTTGCGCACGAACAGCACCTCGCGGTCAGCATGGGCGTGGCCATCTTGTTTTTCTGCTCTCTGTTATTGTGCTGGGCCTAAATCTAATCTCTCTTTAATCTCTCTAATCCTCCTCCTTTATTACTTATCTACCCCTTATTTTAATTTTTTATAATAGTGTGTGTCTTTTTGTTTGTGTATTTGACATTTTTGGACAATTCTTTTTGTGTTTTTTATGACTTTTCCCCTTACTTCCTTATTTCTTTCTTCTTTCTTTTCCATTCCTTTTCCTTCTTTTTTCTACCCCACCCAGCACCATGGCATAGGGATGACATACTTGCGGGCAGCGCCGCTGCCCAGGTGTGCAGCCCCAGGCGAACTTTGGAGAGGAGGAGGCTGCAGCACTAGTTATTTTTGTGCAGCACCACCTCCCCTCTATGCTGGCAGCAGGCGGCATGCCCGGTAGTGGATACCCACTACAGGAGTGTCAGCTGCAATTTTGTGGAGATTATTAACGGAGTCACTAATTTTTTTTAAATCTTCTTAATTTCTTTCATCAGCACCCAAAAGCAAGAAGAGGGACGTTTCCGTGGGTCCAGGAGAAGCTTGTCAGCCAGGGCCAACGACCAGCACTGGCCCAGAGGGTTCTGCTGATCCCAGTAAGTCCTTTTATGATTGTTGTAGACTTCTTAGGGTAGAATATTGGGGTATTGGAATGTTTGTACTGTCTATCATGAAGATTCAGATAGCAGGCCCAAGTAAGTTAGTATTACAAGTAAAATTCACCATGTATGTTTGTTGAGGAGGCTTTCCTTTTCCTGTGCATGCCTAGCTCTAGCACAGTTGAGTTCATGAGAGAGTGGCCATGGTCATCATGGACCACCCCCACCTCCCAATGTAGTGTGCTGTCTTATTCATTCAAAGTTACAATATACCAGCAGTTTCCCACGACAGTGCAGCATGGCTGAAAAAAAGTATGAGGTCCCATTCCCATTGCATTTGCCAACCAACTCCATATGTCTTTCATTGACCATTATTCCACCCCTGGCTTGTATAAGTTTGTGAACCAAACAATCAAATGCCCGAAGTGATATTTGGAAGATACTGCAGTGCTAACTGAACTGTAGTGCTGTAGTACAGTTGCATTTGGGGTTGCGTGTCTGGCATCTAAATTATATGTAATGTTTTATTCTAGCCTTACAGAACATCTGTGATGCCAGCTCCAGTGCTGCTGCTAGAGGAGATGGGTCAGTGGGAGGGGGAGAAGCGGCAGCAGGGACGAGCACTCGTTAGTCACAAAATTTCTTGCAATTACTATGCTCACTAGCTATTGCCATGGTGTCGTCATCAACCTATGACCGCAGTTAAAAGAAGGAAATGGTATATGAGTAAAAAGGTGGGTGGGTGAAAGGGTGCATGGGTAGGTAAAAGGATGGATGAGCGAAAGGATGGTTTGAAGAAAGGGTGGCTATTGGATGGATGGATAATGGATTGGAAATGTTGGTGTAAGACTAGATGAGAGAAAGTAAAGCTTAATCATGGTGGGTATGGGTGAATTCGAATGAAAGGATGAATTAATACTTGGATTGTTTGGATGAATAAGCAAGGCAGCTCTTCTCATGAGGACCATGCTGCTCACCTACTTTGCTTACTTGGTTTATGTAGGGTAATCATTCAAAGCTATGGATCTAAGTAGAGGGTATTTTTTATTTTATGTTCTATTCCCTTGACTCACTGTATTTGTTAAGTGAGCCAGATGTCTCCCACCCATAATTCATCACACTGGCCAGACCAAGGAGGCATGGTAACACAGAGAACACAGCATCAATTCAGCAATGCCAAAAACTAAAATTAACTGGGCTAAAAATGTTTACAACAACACACATCCTCCAAAGGCATTACCCCACCTATACACTGTGCAGGGCATCAAAAACCTGAAATACCACTAAAAAACATTTTGCATTTTAATTCATTGCCATCAATGGCCTAAATGATGTTTAAATTCAACATAAACAGTTATTTCATGCACCCATGACTAGTACAGGGCCTGATGGCTGGAAGGCCCATTAGCAGACTAGGCCACATAGTGAAATCAAAATTGCAAATGTATTAAAAGTCATGGAAAAATGTAGTAAACTGTGGAACATTTTTCCTTTACAAAAGAAGAAAAATGTAATGCAAAAAAAATAATTAGGCCCTACTGAAACTGCAGGCATCCCACCACAATTAATTTTAAAAATTTAAAAAACTAAAAATAAATCCAGGTGCATGCCCCCAATCAGACAAACAACACTTTTATACACCAGTTTTTCAACTCAAATCCAAATTCCTTAAATCCAATGGTATATATGCAGCAGACAAGGAGAGTGATTCTTTCAGCTCCAAATCCCAATGAAAAGTGACCAGGAGAGGGACAAAGCACTGGGAGGAGCCTGCTGGACAGGAACAGGAAGTTGGAGTCCCTGGGCACTTCCTTCCTGTTTAAAAAAAGTTTTCAAAGATGGCTTCTCGCACAAAAAAACAACTCCAACTGCCAGTTTGAGAAGTAATTCCACTCCAAATGCCTCTCACCTGCATCTCCAGCAGAAAAGCTGCTCAACTGCTCCATTTGCGATCAGCACTAAGAATACTAGATTGGCACTCTTGCGGCTGGGAGTCTTGCGAGTGAGCGTGATGTCTCGTGGGAGCTCACTAACGGTGTGAGAATTATCACACGCGCTCGCAAGCAGCATGAGATTCTTGGCACCCGCGGTTGAGAGCCAAAAGAAAACTCAAACGTGCGAACGGGGAAAAAAAATCTGCTTTGTGTCTGAATGATGGAATTCAGGAACTCCACTCTCCAGCTTGGAGTGCCTGAATCCTGGAAACTCTGCAAGCGGAGCGAAGTTTTCCACCCGGGTCTATTCATATTTCATTAGAATTTCATGTTCCAGTCATTATGAATTAATCGGTTCACAAATGAATAGCTTCTTCCTCACCACACTTCCATATGATGAAAAGGTCATCAATAAATCTGACCCACATCCTTACCCTTTCCATATACTGAGCAAAATTGGGTGCAAAGAGTACTTGGTCCTCCCACCAGCCCATCAGAAGATAGGTATAGATGGGGGCCAAGCAAGTACCCATGGGCGAGTGAAGTAATTAATTACTGGCACTACCCCCCGAGAGGGCCGGGTGGCTTAACTGAAAAAAAAAAAAAAATATATATATATATTCCAAACTGGGTTGCGGTATTGCTGGCAGGCATCCATATCGCAGGTGGTGCATAGTGAGAACCCATCGCTGGTTTCTCTTTACTACTCCACAAAACCTCCCAAACTCTATAAGTAAGTGAGCTGGCACTCGAAGACAGGAGCAGTTTAAACCTTTTTATTTGATCTTGTCTCTCCAGACACAAGGACAAGAAAAAGAGAGACGCGTTTCTGCAGTTTAACTGCCTTTCTCAATCTAAAAAGCGCCATTTTGGCGCTCAATTTAAATGTAAAAAAACAATAGACATAGACAATGCGCTTCATTGGGGAATGAACCTTGAGGAATGCCACAGATGGTGTTCTTGGGTTCCGAGGTGAAGGGAGGTAGGAGGATTCTCTGCGTTCATCCTGTGAGGAACAATGCAATCCATCTGAGTGTGTTTTCCTGGATCCCGATCTGGTGCAGTCTCTTGATGAATATGTGGTGGGATACGGTGGCTAGCGCTGCAGAGAGGTCGAGGAGGATCAGGGCTGCTGATTTTCCTCTGCTGAGAAGGGTGCAGATGTTGTCAGTGGCAGCAATCAGGGTGGTGTAAGTGCTGTGGTTGGCACGGAAACTGGATTTGGAGGCATCTAGCAGGTTGTTTCTCTCCAGGTGTTCAGTGAGCTGCTGGTTGATGACCTTCTTGAGGACTTTGGTGGGAAAAGGGAGCAGCGAGATTGGGCAGTAGTTCTGGAGTTCGCTCGGGTCGGCGGATGGTTTCATGAGGAGAGGTCTGACTTCTGCGTGTTTCCATGCATCGGGGAAGGTGACTGTGATGATGGATGCGTTGAAGATGGTGGTGAGCTGGCGCCTGATTTGCTTACTTCGAAGGTTGAAGAGGCGGTGAGGACAGGGGTCCGTGAGTGCTCCAGAGTGGATGGTGTTCATGATGGCTGTGGTGTTCTGTGTGGCGAGCTGTTCTCATGTGGTGTGTGCCTGGTTGGGGGAGACATCCATTGAAGTGAGAAAGCTGTGGGGGCCGGTGGGTTGGGGCTCAAAGCTTCTGTAGATGGTGGATATCTTGTTGTGGAAATGGTTCACTAGAGTGTCGCAGAGCTCCTGTGAAGGAGGGATTGTTGTAATTCTTACCTTCGATTTTCCACAGGGGCGATATGCAAGCTCTGTAGTGAGCTCCCAACTTCCCTCACTCATCATAGAAGCCCAACAATATCAAAGCCTGGAATGGTGAAATGTGGGAAGAGGGGTAAACAAGAGAAGAAAAGACACATATACAGGATTTTCAGGGATGAATAGGGATCTCCGGAATCTCAGAGAATGCCTGCATGAAAGACAAAAGGTATGTGTGTAATTAAACACATCTAATCTATAGATGCAATCCCAGTCTCCCCTTATGCATAGCATTGTATGAACACTCAGCACATAACTGCCTGTGAATTCACCCTATCGGCTGAGTTCATAAGTATTAGAAGCAGGATCGAACACCTTTTCTTTATATGTAAAAGGACATGAGCATTAGGAATTTCATTAACCAAAATGCAAGACAAATATTAAGAGAAGATATGCTATGTACTAACCTCTCAAGTGAGATAAACTTAACATCAGAAAAAGCCCCAAACAGAATAATCTGTCCAAAGGAAAAAACACAAAAATCATATTTTCCTACTGGATAGATTTTTACAAGAAAAAAAGAAAAACAGGCAAAATCACGAAAAATAGGCAGGGCAGAAATATATTAATAATTAGTTGCTTGACTTCAGGAAATTTCTAATTAATATTCTGTTAGCTTACAGTAGTGCACAACAGTAATCGGAATCTCCTAGCGCTGTTGAAACACATTAGATAAGTATAACACTGTTATATATCGCAGCTCGTATTACCAACTCTGAAGAATATGTGGATCCTTTAAACTATTGCTGTTTCTTTCTTTTTGCAGGATTTTGTCAACTAGGAACAGCAGGAACAGCTGCGATGAAAACGACTCTTGAGGAGCAAGGAAAACTGCTGTAGTGCAGCCCAATGCCGAACGCCAACATCGACCGCAGAAGTGATCTGGAAGCAAAGAGGGGAGTCAAAGGGCAGGGACGGAAGACACACATGCGTGCTCTAGAACGCAAAGCACTCTTGCTTTCCCGCCTCCCATCTTTATTAATGACTTGCTTCCCCCCATTTCCATATGCGGTCGGGCGCAGAGCAAGCCTGACAGTACACCCCACCACAAAGCCTCCCATTGGTTTGGGCTTGTCAGGATAACATCTATGGAACAGACGTAACAGTCGAGGAGCATTGTCATGGCCAGCAGATTCCCATGTAAGGTCTTCTGGACCATAACCTTTCCAATGGACCATATACTGAAATTTACATCTCACTCTTCGGGAATCTACTATAGATTCCACTTCATATTCAGGCTAATGATCAACCAATATCAGGGGGTGGGTTGATCAGGTAGAATCGTACCTGAGTTCACTGGTTTCAATAGGGAAACGTAGAAAACTGGATGGATTTTTAGAGTTGAGGGAAGTTCCAATTTCATGGCAACAGGTTTAATTACTCTTACAATTTTGTAAGGACCAATAAAACTAGGCTTGAACTTGCACGTTCTTTTTACCATGATATTACGTGCGGACAACCACTCTTTGTCTCCAACCATATAGTTAGGGAATGGTCGATAATAAAGATCCACGTTTCCTTTGTACACACTTTAAGCTTTATCCAAATTGATTTGGGCTGTCTTTTGTATATCATTTATGTGTTCCACGAACTCCTGTGCAGCAGGAGTTGGGGTAGAAACAGAAGG
Source organism: Calotriton arnoldi (assembly GCA_963921515.1). Taxonomy (NCBI): domain Eukaryota; kingdom Metazoa; phylum Chordata; class Amphibia; order Caudata; family Salamandridae; genus Calotriton; species Calotriton arnoldi. The sequence continues at coordinate 61,058 of CAWUFW010016958.1, read as the reverse complement.
GGGTAAAAGCAAGAATCGAGAATGAAATCCATAGTTACATTAACAAGCATTTGCAATGCATTAGGTCTCGCATTTAGTTTGAGCTATTGGCATTGTAAATGTTATTTATGTGTTGTTTTTAAAACAGATAAATAAAAGGCATTGTCATTTACAATGCCAATAGCTTAAACTCTTGCAAATAGGAGACCTATTGCATTGCAAATGCGTTTGGCGCACGTGCTATAAATATTTTTAAAAAGCGTTAGGAGAGTGCGTGTCCTGCCTGCAAGGCACGGCAAAGTTATTTGGGAAAATAGTGTTTAGAGGCTGTAATTAAAGCCGACCGAGTAACAACACACTTAACATGGGTTGTCGCTATGGGAGGTTACAAAATGAGACAAGGCGGTACTAAGGGGGGACTACTAAGCCTACTTACCAATGAACAGCCACAGTTTACAGTGGACAATGAGACAAGCCAATGAAAAATATGTGCGGAGAGTGGGCAGAGCTTCAAGTCCCTACCTGAGTACAGCATGCCTCAAAGAGCAGTGCATGCGCTGCCCAGGCTCGACCTAAAAGGGATAGTTGCTCATCTAAACAGAATAAATGGTTTGTCTATAGAAACTGCAAAGGAGTAAATATTAAAGATATATCACACAGTCCTAGAGATTCCAGGCTTCAGAGTTCAAGTAAGGAGCCCTATAATGCCATATGCACAGGGGCGGCTCCTCCATTAGGGCGGTGGAGCGTCGCCCCACTGCTTTCTCGCAGTGCGAGAAGCAGAAACATAAAATGGTAAAACTACTATTTTATGTTTCTCCGTCTCGCACTGCGAGAAAGCAGAAGGGTTTGGTTGGGGGCGGGCGGGTGGGCGGGTCTGTTCGAGGTCAGGGGAGGAGTGGCTTGCCCAATGTTGCGGGCCCTGACTGTTTGGTTGGCCCTCTGGGGCCAACCAAACCAGCCATGCGCACTTTCCCTTTTCTCCATGTAGGCTGCATGTGGCCTATTTGGGGAAAATGGCCTCCCCATAGACGCCTGGCTGTTCAGCAGCCACACCAATTACAACGCTGCCATTCCAGCATTGTGATTGGCTTAGGGGAGGGAGGCTGCCTGCTTCCTGTTCCGCGGGACCCGGCCAGGAGCTGAGATGACACGGGACCCGGGAAGGTAAGTGTATTTTTTTATTTTTTATTAACCTCCTCCCCGCCCGCGCGTACCCCCCACCCGCGACATGCCGGCCGCGATTGCATATTCATTACTAAAATACTGTTCAGGAGTAATAACTAACATGTGTCTAGAGAAGCTTGGAAAAGTTAACAGTCTGGGAAAGAAGAACGGGGGAGAGAGGCGGTAGAGCTGAGGAGGTGGACAGTGCAAGGCCAACTGAATGAAGGAAGAATCGTTATTCCATATGACAGATTGGAAGCAGACAGAAGAATCCTGCATATGTGACAAGACAGCTTGTTCATTCCTAGAGACACCTAAGGTTAAGAGAAAGACTCGTCTGTAAAGGTGTTTGTGAGGCAGGTGGTTCTTCAATCTCTTTTCAAAGGACAGAACAGATAGTCTAATCGGATATCTTTAGGTATGCTGGTCCATATTTGTCAGGCAAATCCTAATTAGCGCACGGTGAGGTCAAGACTAGTGCGTTGTTTCTAGGCACAGTGTGTGACAAAAAACCTCTCTGCGCTGTCCAGAATTTTTGAGCTACTAGACTGGTTTGAGATCAGAGGGAAGGTATCATGGCAGTTTCCTTAATCTGTCACTAACCAATTGCCCATGTATTTTAAATTAAAGCCATATAATAAAGCGTTCAGCCCTGGGTCATTTCAATTAGATGTGCTGGAGCAATCATTTAAACGTATAGGACACCCAAATTCCCAGCACGCTGATAATGGTCATCTGTCCTTGTCCCGCTTTAAGCCCTCCCTCTTGAAACTGCAACTGAACCTGTGAACTCATCCTCATTTGGTGGGTGTCACCATCTGTTCTGTGATCTCCACCACCTAAAAGGCAGCATGTCTCCAGTGACTTCCATTAGGCCACCCTCTTTAAAAACCTGCATCACCCCCCAAAAAATATATTTATTCCATTCAATTTAATGATGTCACCCTCTTAACCATCTAGCCTCACTCTCAGCTGGCATCCAACTGGTTGACATTTATGTCAACCAAATTTGAGTCAATGCGCCCCTACAGTGGTCCTCTTTCATTAGTTGAAACCTGAAAGACGTCAATAAATCTGTTCAGCTCATATTTTGCCATACCGAAATGCAAAGCACACATATTAAGCCATGGCTCTGTTCAGCGATCCTGCCCAAACCATGTACCTTCTCTTGCATGCACACTCCCAAATGACATCACCCCATGTTGTCATGTTAGCGGAAAGAAGCACGTATGGCTGACCCTCTGCTACTCTTGACTTAACTTTTCCTGTGGTAACCGAAAGTGGCAGTTAAAAAAGGTGCAGGTTTGTGGCAGCATAAGTGAAATATGTATAATACGGCAATAAATATAAAGCTTTGTGAATGTGAATCAAGGCTTCCTTCCCGTTGACAAGAAAACATGCCAAGGGCTTTCAGGTGGAGGTGCAGAGAGAGAGCGGCGCCATTATGACACAAACATGAGTGGCAAGAACAAAATGTCATGGATTGTGCTGTGCAGTTCCTGATACATGTCCGGTGCGCTGCAACTTTACTACACGCATAGTTCATGGGCTGATTTAGACACAACACTGGGATATGCGATCTATTTGCTTTTCAAACGTTCACTGAATAGGAGAGGCCCGAGGCTGTCTTGGAAAACAACTTCCTACAAAAGAAAATCTGTCATTGAACCGAGTCGTACATATAAATGCTGAAACGCAAATTCATTCTCATACGTCCTCCAAGACCACTGAAGGCAAATGTATTCAATATGGCGTTTTCACTTTTTTTTTGTTTTCACACTTCTTACCTTGAAACGGGTTCTTCTTATCTATGTGACGATTGTGATTCTGGGTCAGTCAGTTAATGCATGCACCAATGCAGCAGCCGGCCCTCCTGGGGGGCCTGGGAAGTGTGTGCCAATAAACCTGTTGACCCACAAGATTGCAGATGCATCCCAATGTCCAAAGTGACAGAAGGAGGCACTTCAATAACAAGACGGGACTGAATGCTGCAGGAAAGCATGTAATGCCTGCAGTAGGAGACACGCATTAAAGATAATAGTGCTTACAGACTAAATAAGACTACCGTGTAACAACCGAAGTAAAAGGACCATACCAAGGCGGGACTAACAAGTCTACTAACGAATCAGTAGCGAGCATTTACAAAGGACAATGACACAAGCCAATGAAAAATATGGGCGGAGAGTGGGCGGAGCGCTGCCCAGGCTCGACCTAAAAACAGAGAGGACCTCTCGAGGGGAACTGAGGTTTATGGAGAGTGCTGCATCCAGATTGGCTGAAACATATACTGGTTATCCTGGGAATTGTAATTGTGTTCTATTTGTTCCAGGAAGTGTTTTGAGAACATTGTTTTTTCTATGAAAGCTTTTGTATGCTGTTGGAGTTGGATTAAAAGGAATTTAATGTATAATCCTTGCCTCCGTGTACTTAACAGAATTCACACTTCCCGTCACAATGGCTAGTAAATTTTACATTCATGCTCGTATTTTCTTTAATGTGCTTCGTCTTGTTCACAGCGCTCTGTAGGTCATGGTACTGGAGCTAATACAGTATAATTCAAAAACTTACATGCCTTATAGATCTCTACATTTAGCCACCCATAACTCGTTAATCATTCCCAGATTTAAAAGATCATGTACGAGTGGCCAAGCTTTCTCTGTCATGGCTACAAAGTTATGAAATTGGTATTCCACTGCACCTTCGAGTTACCTCTTCCCACGTTAATTTTAAGTGCAGTTTAAGATCTCTCTGTTTAGCCAACATTTTGGCTAACTTACATGCAGCACTTTCTAACATGTGATTGGCTTCAGTGCCAAAAAGTACTCAGTGGTATTGCACTTTGAAAACCTATAACATACCTACGAACATAGACACTGTGAAAGCCGTTCTCCAATTCTATAAAAGCTTTAAAACATTTTTTTTCGGCCCTCATCTCCATTACTAAAACTCCTTCTCAAACTTCCCTCCCTTACAAGCCATGACATCCTGATTTGCTCTTTCCAAAAACTGCTCCTACCATTGTTACGTATTTTATGTTCTAAGTGGGAGATGCTAGTCACTCTAACAATGCAGGTGTTACTTTCTTATTACAAGTGCATTCTGACATCAGCACCTACATCACTAATCACTTATAATAATTTATGACAAGCAACAAGTGAAGCCCACACAGGGCCGCATACGCAGCAGGAAAGAAGCCAGTGCTTAATTTGTAAAAAAACATATGTGCCAGGTCCCTCGTCAGGAGGCCACTGCAGCTTGCACCACAAACTGCCCTTCCCAGCACTGCCAATGGCAGTACCAACACAATTACTAATCATCACACTCCTACAGGTGTGACAATTCAGCCTATTCCAGGCCCCCAATGCATAAGAATGGCTTGGGCGGCACTCAAAAGTCTTTTTTAATGTATATTGAATTAATAAACAACTGTTGTTGTGCTCATCTTTAAATTAATCAGACAGCACCACCATGTGGCAGACTGTTGCAATCCCCGGAGTTGACAAATAAGTGCAGCTGCCAAGCACTGGTAATCACCGGATCAAATTAAGCACTGAAAAAAGCCATGCATTGTGTTCCATACCCTGCCACAACCACATTAATTTGCCCAACAGCCTGTGGCGTTCAATAGCCTATCCTTGTTGTGGACTCTCTCACAGGACAGGCCAAGACCCATTGTGCCCACCCGTTCATCAGTGAAAGAGACAGCAAATGTCTAGGTAGCCACAGGCTGTCAAGAGAGGAGACGCCTACAGAAATCAGGACAGCTGTGGACCTTTCCCACCCACTCATTACTTGGGATAATGTACCCCCAATTGGGTACTCACTTCAGAGTTTCAAGCTTTCGCAATATAAGGTCACCAACATCCATAATGGGCAAAAGATGAGCTGTTTAAAAATATAAAAAACTACTGCAGAGTCAGAAATGTCTCTTGCATGGTATAAGGGTGTGCACCCTTTTCCTGAATGACCCAACTCCGTGAGATCTAGTATTCGAAATGTTACTGGCCCTGCTATCACACTAATTCAGTGTGTACCAAGGACTAGGTCTGTCCTGGTAATTCAAAGGGTCAGAAATGGTTATGTGATATTAAGAGGCCCGCCAAGCTACTCTCTTTTAATGACGGGCTAATAATGTCCATGTCCTGAGTTGCTAAGATAAGAAATGTTGGCAGTGAACCAATTCTTGCTAATAGTTCCACCCAGAACTTTTTTCTGTGTCAGAAAGAAGCATGGCCTCCTGACGCCACTCAATTAAATATTGTACTTCAGTGTAGAGCCCAGACCCTTGTAATGACAGCCAGTGTTCAAGACTGGTTGAGACCTCTGGATGTGCACTTGTGTTCCCTGGTTGGTACGAAGCCCAAACCGGTGAAGGGACGGAACATAATTGACACCTCTGTTCTGAAAAGTTATCATTGTTTTGTGATTGCCAAAAAAACAAGAAATGTACATACGTTTCAGAAAGCAGGACTAGATGCAAACACGAATTGAAAATTACAGGGCATTACACAACGTCTGTGCTCTACCCCTCTAAACTGAGAAGAATAAACCCTACATGTACCAGAATGCAGTATAGGAAACGTGGCAATGTGTTACGTGCTGTGCTCTTAGGAAAATAATGTGTTTTTTTTTCGGATGCCCAACGATACTTTGCAGGTGACAGTTCCATGAATCACAAAGAGGTGCTACGTTAAGGGTTATTTCAAATTAACTGCATGTCTCGTCGTAAAAGGGAGACCGGAACTATATCCATGCAGTAATGCAGCCTGTGCTGTGGGCAGTACTGATGCACCATTGTAAAGGCGAATAGCCCCCACCCAACAGGGAGGTGCTGTTTCGAGCGTAGAATTTGCACGCATTGCCTCAGACAGTTCGCTGTGCTGAGGATTTCTGGGGGGAGCCCCAGGCGAGTAATAAAACAATCTCAGAGCTAGGCTGTTACTATGCACATGAAGGATGAGGCTTGAAATGGTTGGTAGGACCACACCCTGGCATCGATTGGGAAGCCTTCTGCTAAGCCATTACAGTCCCCTCGCCTCTCCCTTACCATACAAGTGCAAAACTTGATGTTAGATTCCAAAAATGTTGAATGTAAGTGGATACACCTAGCTCCTGGTCAAGGATTTTGAGGCCGCAGACAAAGTGACATTTTGCCGTTTGGGCGTGCCTGTTAACCTAGAAAAAAAGTTTTTTTGTCCTATTTGACATGGTCTTACGGTCATTTGAGGCGCTGCTGAACTAGAAACTGCCTGCTGTGTCTTCAATGCAATACTGGTCTTGAATATGGCAAAAAGAAGAAAAAAATGTGTCAAGAAATTAACTATTATTACAGCTGACAACTTCCATACGCAAGCACTGCTTTATGCTCATAGTTGGCCGCTTTTACTCACGTTCTGCTTGCTGCAAATGTTTCTGTTTAATGAATTCTCTTAGTGTGATCGTTTCTTCTTTTACAGGCTTTAAAGAGCCGCTAACAGAAACCAGCGTGCTGGCACTATAGAAATAACTCAAATGAAGTAAGAAACGCCTAATAACTGTACACAACCAAATAGCACACAGCTGATCGATAGAAACGACAGACGGTTGCCCAGATTAAGAAAGCGTTACAATGCCATATGAATGGTAAAAGCGCTTTAGAAATGCGGACAGCTAACAATTTAGGCGCTTTACAGGTAACTAGTATAATTTACGAGAGGGACACGGCTGCTGGTGCCTGGATTAAAGACATTGGGGAATTAAGTGTTAAATGAGCAGTTGTAAGTCCTGCCACTCCCTCAGAACATACAACCCGTATCTGCTGGGGTCACTGTTTAGCATTTAAGTGAAACACTGGACTAAAATGAACGATTTCCAACAATCAAAATATATGTTTACAGTGCAAAAAAAATTACTTTAAAAAAAAATAATCTACCGTTCAGAGATGGTTTAGTAGACGTAAAAAACATGGCTCAAATCTGCTCTAAAGAAAATGTATTTAAAAAAAATAACTGTAAATCGAAAAGGGAAGGACTGAAACAACGAGAGAGGGTGTGGTTTTGCAGTCAGAGCTGCCAACTTTCGACCTGGGAAACCAAGTTCGATTCTCGGTGTCGGCCCAACATACCTCTGGGCATATCAGGTAATCAGTGGCGTAACAAAACTTGAGGGGGCCCCCCTGCAGGGTATGTGGAGGGGCCCCCTCCGGCCTCCATCTGGAGCTCTGCGGCCGAAGTGCGGTGCTGAGGGGGCCCCCCGCACCGCGGGGGCTGTGGGGGCCTGTGTTACGCCCCTGCAGGTCATATCTCCGTGCCTTAAACAAGATTGATAAAAACATGAGCTGTGCAATGCGGTTGCGCCACTCGGACACTTCATACCGATTTGCAAGTGGAAAGTCTTGTCTCCGCCAAATAAAAGGTCAGAAAAAGTCAAAATGCGAACAACTGATGGCATTCTAAGCTGGCTACCATTCAGTTCCCATGAGAGAAGTCAAAATGTGCAATAGTTTTATGTTGTAGACTATAAACGTAGCCTGCATTTCACCAAGATGGTGCCTAAAATAGAGCAAATCTTCACGGGAGAGACTTCATAAAAACTGCTACCACGCATCTTTATAAACTGGGGACATGCAGAACAAAGCATGTGCTACTTGAAGATCGGTGGATTGCACAAACAAATGCACAGGCATATTTTCAGGCTGAAAATATACATTTTAGTTTCTGTATGCTATTTCCCCTTCCAATGAGGGCTAGTGTCTCTGCTCTTGTACGCAATGCTTACACAAAGTGTGAGTTGTGTGCACTTTATAATGCAATTGCTCACTCGTTCTCACTCATAACTGTAACACCAGCAGAAAACATGTATAGAGAAAATGTATGGCTGAGGCAGTGAGACACATGAATGTTTGCGGTTGGCATCTATCTGATTGGGACCAGGGTTTCAGCGGCGGCTCCTCCGCACAGAGTTTTGACAGGCCCTCTCAAACACGCGTATAGTTTTTCAGACCCTTAAGCCCACTGTCACACAACTGTGATTTGCGCCTCACGATTATGGTTCCAACTGTGCCTTCGGGTCTAGGACAGAAACACAATGCTAAGAACCGCAGCAAATATGCTATGTATGTCCGCTTTACACAGTCCAGTTGGGTGTCTCTCCGTTATGGAGTTGACACAGCGTTGGCCCTGTAGAGGCCTCGAACCAGCGCGTGTCGCTTGCATGACCGAGGCACAAATAAGGGGACACCACACCGTGTGCTTTCTAACTAGCATGGTCCCGACCGCCGCCGCGGGCCACGCCTCCTTTATTTATAGTCGCGTTGGCGTACATACGCCAACGCCAGAACGTGAACTACGGGCGCGGGAGCACTAGACGGCTACCCGGCCCCTTTGAACATTACATTCCTTCTAACCTTTAAATAAAACACAACCAAACAACAAACAGTCGATCTGTTACCAGTTCCTGGTTCGGGGTCTCACGTCCACCACTTGGCACCCCCCTTTTCGATCAGCTGGGCATTCACTGTTCCTTATACCAGAAACCCGGCCAACCTAGATGATGGGGCAGGATTGCCCCGTAGGCCGTAACCACAGCCGGCTCCACGTGTCAGTGGCAAAACGACACCTCCCCTCAGTGAGCCTCTGTCCAGTGCACCACTCTCCCTGGGACACCTCCGTCGACCCTCCTGTGTTCCTGCCGGCGACCTCTGGCCGTCACTCGCTCCAACTCCTCCATCCGCTGGTTCCTCCTCCGGAAGGGTTTCTCCCACATCAGCCTCCTCGGGTTCAGCTCCCGGTGTCCCGGTGTGGACTTTCTTGAAAAATGAGATATTTCTGGTAATTTCCTCTGCTCCTTTTCGGGCAGTCACCATCGTACCTGTCCGGCGGGTCACCGTCCAGGGCTGGCACTCGTAGGGGAGACGGAACTTGCTCCCCGGATATCGGTCTTTCACAAACACCTGATCCATCTCCTGGATGTTCGCCGGGCATGCTCTCCGGTCGCGGCTAGACCGGTCGTTGGTGGTGGTCCTCTTTGCCAGAATCCTGGGGCCATCAATGGGGTTTGGGACCCACGTCGGGTGATGAGGAAGAGTGTCTCGTACCACTCTGCCCAGACAGGCGGGGCCTGGTGCCCTTTCCGTCGTCGAGTGTGGTGTCATCCTGTATTCCCTAAGGAAACTGTAAATGGCTCTCTCCAGGGGGCATTCTCAGCATGCGCAATCCGAATCACCCTATTGAGCGTGCGCATGAATCTCTCTACTTCCCCATTCGCTTGGGGCCAGCGCGGGGTGACTTTTCGGTGTTGTATCCCCCATGACTTTAGGTAGTCGGCAAACTCTTGCCCTTGAAAAGGGGGGCCATTGTCCGTTTTGACCATCTTGAAGATCCCATGGGTCGCGATGATCTTCTCCATCTTCGTAATGACCCCCGTGGCGGTCTGGCTTGCCACCACCTCTACCTCTGGATACTTCGTGTAGTCGTCAATGACCACAAGGGCATGTCGCCCATCTGGCAGGTGCCCAAAATCCATGCTGACCCGCTCCCATGGCCTTCGGGGATTGTCCTCTGTGATGACCGGGTGAGGGCGGTCTGGTTGGCCCGAGACCTGGCACCACTGGCAGGTGCGAACAGTTTGTTCAACCAGGTGATCCATCCCCGGGAACCACACCTTTACTCTTAGACGTCCTTTGGTCTTCACGATCCCCTGGTGACCTCTATGGGCAAGATCTACAGCTTGTTGGGCCAAACCTGATGGAATTACCAGCCGAGGGCCTCTTAACGCACATCCACTGTTGTCAACAGACAGTTCGTCCTTTACTCTGTGCAGCGATTCCAACGCCGCCTTGGCTTGGGGCGTCCTCCGGGACAATGTGGTCAGGATGGCCCGCCAGTCATTGGCCCTGACTGCCGCTTTAGCCAGCTGTAGGCACTCGTCCTTCTGGGTGGCCTCCACAATGGCTTCCACACTAATGGGTAGCGGCCGGGACCTTTCCGCTATGAATCGGACATACTCCTCTGTGTCATTTGCTTCATCTTCCTCGGCTCTGGTGGCCGCTCTTGGGTGCTGAGACAGGTAGTCCGCCGGGTTGGACGACCCTGGCTTGTACTCCACCTTGTAGTCGTACTCCTGCAGCTGGAGAATCCATTTTTCAATTCTCGGTGGCGGTTTGGACACCGAGCCCTGGAATAGTGGCACTAGGGGTTTGTGGTCCGTCGTGACGGTGAACGGTTTGCCGTACACATAAACGTGAAAATAGCGGCACGCCCAGTGGATGGCAATCGCTTCCCGTTCTATCTGGGAATAGCGTTGTTCAGTCTCTGTCAGCGACCTGCTTGCATACGCTATGGGGATCCACTCCCCGCTGGACCCCTGCTGTGTGAGTATGGCCCCTAGCCCGTGCGGGCTGGCGTCCACGGCCACGTTGGTGGGGCGAGCCGGATTAAAGTATGCCAAAGTGGTGTCGGCTGACAGCGCCGCCTTTGTGTCCTGAAAGGCTTGCTTCTGGTCAGGGCCCCACTGCCAGACGGTGGTAGACTTGGTCAGTTCCCGGAGGGGCTTGGTGACGTTGGTTAGGCCTGGCATGAAACGTCCACAGAAATTGACCATTCCAAGGAAGCTCCGGACTTCCGAGATGTTGGAGGGCGCCGGAGCTTCTCTGATGTCCCTCACCTTGTCTGGGTCTGGAGCCACCCCTTGGTCAGAAAAGGTGTAGCCAAAAAAACTGATCTTCTTTCTCAGAAATTGGCACTTCTCTTTGTGGAGCGTCAAACCTGAATCCCTGATCCTCTGCAGGACATTGCGTAGCCTCTGGTGATGATCATCCAGCGATGCAGCATACACCAACAGGTCATCACTCACGTATGGACCCCCGGGAGCCCGCTGAGGACTTCTCGGATGGTGTTTTGGAACACCTCCGCTGCACTCGATATGCCGAAGCTGAGGCGTTTGTACCTCCGGAGGCCCACATGCGTTGAAAATGTGGTGATGTACCGTGAGTCCGGGTGTAAGGGAAGCTGATGATACCCTGACCGTAGGTCCATCTTTGAAAACCATTTTGCTCCGTTGAGCTCCCCGAGTATATCGTCTATGGTAGGCGTTAGGTGATGCTCTCTTTTTATCGCGGCATTGGGGAGTCGCATGTCGACGCATATGCGAACCTGGCCAGGCTGCTTCGGCTTCCTAGCCACTACTATGGGGGACACCCAGGGGGTCGGTCCATCAACTTTCTCAATGACCCCTTGTTCTTCCAACGCTTCAAGTTCTGCCTCCACCTTCTGCCGCAGGTGGAAGGCTATGCGCCTGTGCCTCAACGCCACCGGTTGGACCGAAGGATCAATGTGGAGGGCGACTTCCTTTCCTTTGAGGCACCCGATTCCTGTGAAGATATCACCGAACTCCTCCATAATCGTGGACAACTCCTCCTCTTGTACCGCTAGTGCAAAGGATATGAGCCGTAGCTCCTCAGCCGTCTGGCCGCTCACCAGCATGCCATTGCCCTCTTTAGTGACATACACTGTGGTAGGGGTCTCTTGCTCCTCATGCTTGATTTTCGTCGGGAAGCATCCCAGCAGTGGGATGGGCGTCTTCTGTCCATATGCGAATACTCGAATCTTTGCTTCTCGCAGTGATGGACGGGGTCCAGCCGGTTGAAGACATCCTCCGCCATCAGTTCAATAGATGCTCCCGTGTCTATGGTGGCCTGTACTTCCTGGCGGTGGACCATTACCCTGCACTTCGGCAGCCGACGTCTCTTCGGCATTGATTGATTTGCTGCGAACACGTAATGGACTGGATAGCTACCCTCGTCATCGTCGTCCATGTCTTCGGGATCGTGGGCCTCTTCTACCGTCTGAGCCAGCTCTTTTTTGTGTCCCGTAGACCTGCAGACTGCTGCAAAATGATTAACCTTGCCACATGCTGAGCATCTCCGTCCTTTCGCCGGGCACTCCTGCATGCGGTGTGGTGTTCCACCACAATAGCCACATTGCCTCTTTTTGTCCGGTGCGCGTTTCCCTAGGTGCGGGCGCGGCTTCGCTTGGGCCATGTTCACTTGTTCCGTCTTGATGGGACGATGAAGGGCGGCCTCCATATGGGACGCTCTCGCTCGCGCCAACTCTTTGGATCTCCCCCTCGTGAGGATGTCCGCGAGGGGCTTCCCCGACTCCTGGAGGATGTGTTCACGGAGTTTGGCTGAGAAACACCCTTGGATGATTTGGGCCCAGATCTCTTCCTGCTCATCGGTGAACCCACACGTGGTGGCTAACTCCTTCAACCGCCCATGAAAGGCGTCCAATGTCTCTTCCGCCTCCTGCTTTGCCTGACGAAAGATAAATCTTTCGTAGTCTCTGTTAGCCATGGGCTCAAAATGTGCGTTAAGGGCATTGAGCAGTGTAGCGTAGGTTTTGGGGGTGGCCTCTACCAGTGTTTTGTATATCCGGTGAATGTCCTTCCCACCCAGATGAAGGAGCAGCGCCCTGCGCCTCTCACGGGAGATGCCCGCCCCTCGAAGTAGAATTGGAGCCTCTCCGTCCAGTCTTTCCACCTTGGGGCCAAAGCAGAGGGAGCACCGTCGACTACAAAAGGCTCCATGGCCGGGATTGCCGCCATTTTGGGGTAATGAGTGGTCCTCCTCGCGGCACGTGCACTGTCCCTCTCTCCGGAATGGCGAACAGCCGCCTGGCCGAGGGCACTAAGGATGAGATGACCCTGTGCGCTTCTTGGGGCGATGGGGGCTCACCAACCAGGTCACTGCCCCTTACCTTCACTCCTTGGGAGCACTGGAGCAGCCTGCACAATGCCTGCCGGTGACGATGGGCAGCAGGCCTGTCTGGTCACTGTGCGCCTCTCCTGTCGGGCGCCTGATGTTCCAGACCAACAGCAGTTGGACCACCTTGCGCAGAGGCCGTGGCAGGCCTTCCCTGCAGCTCCACGTGCCTCGTGACAGGAATCAGCCTGCAGGGTGCAGTACCGCTTTTCGCCACCGGGGGGGGGGCACACGGCGCCCTCGATGACTCATGCTGCGGCGCAGGCCGTCACCCGCCTCGTCGCCAGTGTAGAGGCCTCGAACCAGCGCGTGTCGCTTGCGTGGCCGAGGCGCAAATAAGGGGACACCACACCGTGTGCTTTCTAACTAGCGTGGTCCCGACCGCCGCCGCGGGCCACGCCTCCTTTATTTATAGTCGCGTTGGCGTACGTACGCCAACACCAGAACGTGAACTACGGGCGCGGGAGCACTAGACGGCTACCCGGCCCCTTTGAACATTACAGGCCCATCCCCTAAGTGCCTCGTCAAGAGGGTGCTGAGCCTCTAGGCCCAAGCTTGGGACTTTTCTGCCTCACCTCCCCCGGGAGTAAAGAGAGGAATGCGGGAGCAACGGACGCAGCTTCGCCCGCCCGTTTATCTTCGGCCAGCCTGGGTGGGAGGAGAGGCTTCTCGCAGATGTAGCACTCTGATACCAGCTCTGAAGGTGACGCGTGACGGCACTTTCTCTTTCAGAGGCTGTCTGAGCCTGACTGAGTCCAGAGCAGGGGTGGAGAGGGAGCATGGGGTGCTGGGACTTGTAGTCCTTTGGCTCAACAGTGAGATGTGAGGAAACAGACGTCATTTGTCAAATCTGGAACCGGCTGCCGAATGGACTCGGATTCAGTACGGTGTAAGAACCAAGAGCTGCGAGACAGCGGAAGGGGGTTGGCAACAAAGGGAACGGGGACAACGGGAGGGAGAACACGGCCAGCGGGAGGGAGAACACGGACAGCGGGAGGATGGAGAACACGGACAACGGGAGGGGGCGGGAACGAAGAATACGCGGACAACGGGAGGGGGCGGGCCTAGGAAACTAAAAAGAAAGTACATGTAGGTGTAGCAACCAAGTGAAGGGGCCAGTAGCCATGGGAGGCTACAAATGACAACATGGCCTAACTAAGGCGGGACTATGAAGCTAATTAAGGAATCGGACACCAGCATTTACAAAAGGACAAAGACACAAGCAAATGAAAAATAGGGGCGGAGGAGTGGGCGGGGCTTCTCCCCGTACTGAACTACCCCAGATCTTCACAGAGCAGCGCTTACGCGCTGGCTCACGCTCGACCTAAAAAGGGGAAGGCCAATAGAAGAATGTATCCCATTGTTAAATGCAAACTCAGCTGTCCACAAAAAGGTGTCACAATCGTCACAGGATTGTAACAATTGGCACCGCAACTATTGCTCAAGACATTGGTTTATTCTTTCAGTCTGACCATCAGTTTGTCAATGGTAGCAAGATGAAAGACGAAAGACAATGTGTAACAATGAACCCAACCCCCTCCAAAACCTAGACACAAATTGAGGACCCCTATTAGATACAATCATAGAAGAAAACCCATGTAATCTCACTATGTGTTGCAAAAAGATGGTGGCTAACTCCTTTAATGTAGGCAGTGCTTGTAATGGAATAAAGTGAGACATTTAAGTCAACATTTCTAACACTACTAGAATTACTGTATAGCCTTGGGCGGCCTCCGGTAGTTCAACTATGAAGTCCATAGAAGTGGAATGCCATGGACTAGGAGGTATGGGCATGGGAGTCAATAATTCTGCTGGAACTTGATGGGAGTTCTTGCTCTGAGCACACACATGAAATCCTTGTATACATTGTTTCATATCCTGTGTCACAGTGGGCCACCAAAAGGTTCTTTTAAGGAGGTCCATGACTTTCTTATAACCTGGATGCCCGAAAGCAGGTGTGTATGGGACCATTCCAACGCTTGTTGTAATGATAGCATAGGTAAGACTAAACCCCCTTGAATATATAGAAGGTTTTGTACTCTAAGGCCCATGTGCTTTTGTTCTAGTTCTTCAATCTCTTTACAGTCTTGTGCTCGTAGTACTTCATTACTAAAGTTCTCTTCTGAACAAATGGGCCCCAAAATACGTTACCGGGATATAATAGGCGGGTCATCATTTGACATTTCCACTTATCCATAGCCCATTCGGGACAAGGCTTCTGCCTTCCCATGTTTTTTGCCTACTTGAAATAGTATAATCAAATTAAAATCACTGAAATAGTGGGTCCAGCGTAGCTTTCTCATGGACAGTGCTATGGCTGCCTTTAAAAATGGTAATTTTCTATGATCAGTGAGCACTGTAACGGTATGCAGAGCACCCAACAGGTACTGGCACCATTCTTCAAAGGCACATTTGATGGCAAGGAGTTCTGTATCTCCTACTGAGTAGTTTTGTTCTATGGGATTCAATTTATGTGAATAAAAGGCCACAGGATGTACATAACCAGTTTCCTTATCTCTTAGGGGCAATACCCCCCCAATGGCTACCTGGGAAGCGTCAGCCTCAACTAAGAAAGGTTGGGATGAGTCAGGATGCTTTAATACAGGGGCTGTAACAAAGGCATTTTTCAACTTCATAAAAGCTTCTTCTGCAGCAGAAGACCGACTGAAGGTAATCCCATTTTCAGCAGCTTAGTAATAGGAGTAGCCAAGGCTGCGAAGTCAGCAATGAACCGCCTATAAAAATTGGCGAAACCCCCCAAAAAGGGGGCTGCCAGCTTGTTATAGCACTTATTTTTTGAGGATCCATGCTCACCCCATCCAGGGATAGCACGAATCCCAGAAAGGTTTCTTTTGATGTGTTAAATTCACACTTATCCAATTTAACGTATAGATGGTTGTCTCTTAGTCATTCCAATACAACTCTCACATGACCCACATGTTCTTTTGTAGAAGAGGAAAATATCAAAATATCATCTATATATGCTATACCATAGATGTCCAACATGTCTCTTAAGGCCTCATGGATAAAAAACTGAAAGGCTGCAAGGGCATTCCAAAGGCCAAATTGCATCACCAGATATTCATAGAGACCAAAATTTTGTGCAGAATGCTGTTTTCCACTCATCACCCTTTTGTACCCTTAACAGATGATAGGATCCTCTTAAGTACAGCTTGGTAAACCCACTGGTATCTTTCACTTGATCAAGCAAGGATTGGATAAATGGTAAAGTGTAGCTTTTTATGGTTATACCATTGAGAGCTCTATAGTTAATACAGCATCTCAGACTGCCCTCCCGTTTTGGAATAAAAAGAGAGGAGATTAAGATAGAGAATGAGAAGGTCATATAAAACCAATACTGAGCATTTCATTGGGATCTCTCAGATAAAGGTTTTCTTTCTCGGTTAAAGCGTAGATATGACACCATGGTATTTGCGCTCCTGTAATCAGATCAATGCGACAATCGTAGGGTAGATGCCCCTGTATTGACTCTCGCTGCAGTGGCAGGAAGGGAGCCTTGCTGTGAGGCGTCTACTGAAAGTGTAAGGGCTTGAGTTTATTTTTGTAGATTCCCTATCATATGGGCCACATCAGCCAACGCTATCTGGTGATCTTCCATCTTGCCCGGGAGGAAAGTGAATGTGGAATTCGCATTCAGTAATTCTCACCTTCGGTTTTCCACAGGTGCGGGATGCAAGCTGTATAGCGAGGTCTTAACTTCCCCCACTCACCATAGAAGCCCAACAATGTCAAAGACTGGAATGGTGAAATGGGGTAAGAGGGAAAAACAAGGGCAGAAAAGACACATGTTGAGGATTTTCAGGGATGAATAGGGATCTTTGGAATCTCAGAGGATGCCTGCATGAAAGACAAAAGGTATGTGTGAACCTAAATATAACTAATCTATAGATGCAATGCCAGCCTCCCCTATGCATAGCATTGTATTAACACTCAGAACATAACTACTTGTGAATTTTCCCTCTTCATCTAAATTCATAAGTATTAGAAGCAAGATCGAACACCTTTTCATTCTATATAAAAGGACATGAGTATTAGGTATTTCATTAACCAAAAAGTAGGGCAAATATTAAGAGAATATATACTATGTACTATCCTCTCAAGTGAGGTAACATAACATCAGAAAAATTCCCCAAACACAATAATCAGTTCAAATGAAAAAACCCAAAACATATTTTCCAACTGGATAGATTTTACAAAAAAAAAGGAAAACAGGCAAAATCACCAAAAATAGGCAGGGCAGAAATATATTAATAATTAGTTCCTTGACTTCAGGAAATGACTAACTATATTTTTGTGATCTCTCATAGCTTGCAGTAGTACACAACAGGAAACGAATCTCCAAGCACAGTGGAGACACATTAGATAAGTATAGCACTGTTATATATACTGCAGCACTTATTACAAACTTTTAAGAATATGTGAATCCTTTAAATTATCTGTTTCTTTCTTTTTGCAGGATTTTGTCAACTAGGAACAGCGAGACCAGCCGCAATGAAAACGATTCTCGAGGAGCAAGGAAATCCACTGTAGTGCAGCCCAATTCCGAACGCCGACATCGACCGCAGAAGTGACCCGGAAGCACACAGGTGAGTCAAAGGGCAGGGACGGCAGACACACACGCGTGCTCTAGAAAGTAAAGCGCTCTTCCTTTTCCCCCTGCCGTCATTATTCCTGTATTGTTCCGCCCCGTTTGCATACGTGGTTGGGCGCGGAGCAAGCCTGACAATTGTGTTTTCTGTGTCCTTTGGGAAGGAGAACTCTGTGACTATGCTGAAGAGTTCCTTGGTGTGGTTGACATTTGCTTCAATGTGGTCTGCTGGGGTGTCTTTTTTCGAGTCTTTGAGTCGCTGGTGGTATTTTCTAACTTGAAAGTGGCTTCATCTGTAGTGTCTCTGCTGGTGCTTCATCTTCTCTCCAATTGTTTCCAGCTGCATTTCATTTTCCTGAGTTTCTGCATTGTTTGGTGGATCTGCGGTTCTTGGCTGATTTGACTGTGCGACTAGGTCAATGGCATTAGTCCTCCAGGTGTTGAAGTTCTAGACTGCTTGTTTCAGGTTGGTTGTGGGGTCAGCCTGGGTGGTGTTCAGGGCCTCCATCCATTGGGTGTGTGTCACTTTGTTCCAGCTGCGGAGGAAGTGCTGAAGGGGGGTTGGTGGTGCATGGTGATCCTGCGATGGTGAAGTGAACGATGGAGTGGTCGGTCCAGGTGAGTTCTGTGGCATGGCTGTATTTGACTCTGTCACTGGACGTGAAGATTGGGTCTAGTCTTTGTCCTGCTCTGTGTGTGGGGTCTGTGACCAGCTGGGTGAGGTCGATGTTGTCCATGCGTTCCAGTAGGTTGGCGGAGTTAGTGTCTGTGGGGTTGACAAGGTGGAAGTTGAGGTCTCCAAGGACGATGTAGTGATTGGACTCGATGGCAAGTGGGGCGAAAAGGTCTGTGATGGTGTGGCAGAGGCTGGTGCATGGTCCAGGGGGTCGGTAGGTGAGGGTGCCTTTGATCGTTCACACAAACATGCCGATTGGTACTGTGCCTACATGTTGTATTTGCTTTTAAATTCAGGCCCTTTTACTAGCGTTTTGCATTGTGTATGCATTATATTTGTAACAAAAACGCAATGCAAAATGAGTAGCCCAAAGTAACACAAAATTGATCAATGTGCTGCCTTCTATTACTTTGTGTTAGCGGGTCATTCAATGGCTGGTACATGGATTATTCCATACAACCACCCATGATGTTTGAGGCAAACTGTGAAGATGTCATGGGCCAGATGCCTAGGAGATTTGCAATTCTCTTGTGGGAGAATGTTGGGGAAAGCAGTTACTGTCAAGTTCTGAGGGGAACTGGACTTCTTTATCTGTGCTGGAGATGCTGTAAGAAATAAAGCTATATTGAACAAAAAATAGGAAAAGGCTCTTCTTTACATGGCGACAAGTTCCGGCACAGGGGACAGGTACAAGCATCTCCACCCCTGGAATACCAATCATTTCATTATATTGAATAGTAAGGAGGAGTGCCCATGTTCAACACCGTACTGAAAACTTGAACTCTTACTGTGAGTACATTTTTCTCTATTTTAGGCGATGTGACTTTGCCACTGTTTCTCCCTGATTTAATTTTTTCTATCATACGAGCGTGCGACTTGAAACACTATGATGTTTTAATTACCAACAATTCCATCGAACTCCACGCATACTCACATCCTAAGAGGCACGCAACGCGCTCTGCTAAACTATCAAAACGTTGCTATGCAAGCTGGGACTCACGCTGGAACTCTTGCTGGAACTCACGCTGAACTCGTGCTTCACATACCGAGCAACCAAGGACATGCACTGAGACTTGTGCTGGAACTCGCGCATTTAGCAAGGCTACTAACATGCTTCATATACTGAGCAACCAAGGACATGCGCTGAGACTCGTGTTGGCATCATGGAACTCGCACATTCAGCAATCTATATTTAGCACGCTGTAACACGCCGCCTCATAAAGCACATTCAGAGCCTATGCTTCACACGTTGTAACACACGCCTCATAACACTGCCTCTTTCCCTCTTGAATCCAGTACAGCTAAATAAAAAGAAATAAAGGAAAAAAGAAAGATAGGAAAAAACTAAAGCACTCACTTCTCGACTTTCTCAGCTCTCCCACAGTTCTCAAGAACTTTGGAAGGATCTGAAAACAGGAAGCAAGAAACAGGAAATGTCTTCAAAGTAGACATAGAAAATGGACTACATTTTCTTGAAAACTAGTGTGGAAACTGTTAATTGTTTGCAAAGGAGAAACTGCTTACAAACAGCTGTTGTTTATTATGCTAGTTAGGTTTTAGATTTTTATTTTGAAATTCTCCTACAGGTGAAATGTCAGACCAGAGTATGTCCTCTCCACCACCATTCTTAACAGCACCCGGGGAGCTGATTATACCTTGGAAACAATGGACAAAAATGTTTTTAAGTTATATATTGGCAATAGGTGGGGATAAGTATGGTCCAGTACAACGTCAAGTAATATTGCTTCATTATCTAGGTGTTAAAGGGTGAAGAATTTATGAAGAATTACCAGAAATTTCTCTGGGAATGGGCAACCCAACAATATTTACAAAATGTTAATTCAAATGCTGGAATTAGATTTTACTCCCATAACAAATGTGGTATTGGAACATCATAAATACTTCACCAGAATTCATATGTAGCTACTCTAAGGGGTTTAGCTCTGACATGTAGATTTGAACAGTTGAATGACTCCCTAATAAGAGATCAGATAGTGTGTTGTACTAGTAGTAAAAAAATTAAAGAGAAACTTTTAATGAAAGAACATACTCTAGAGGAAGCCATACAGATAGCGAAAGGAATGGAAAATACAGTTATGTGGTTAAAATAAATGGAGGGCATGTCAAATATAAAACAGGACAAAATCGAAGTTGTTAAATGGAAAAAGAAGGAAAAATAGACGTTGAACTAAAAAAGTGATTCAAGAAAGCTACAATCAGGAAAAACAAATGTTCCAGTCACAGGCATTTAGTGTTTCCATTGCGGTTCACCAGGGCACATTGCTTCTAGTTTAAATTGTCTTGCTAGAAGTGTACTGTGTAGGAATTGTGGAAAAAGTGGCATTTTGCAAAAGTGTGCAGGACCAGAATGCCGGAAAGGAAAAAAGTACAAGAATTTGACAACATTTGTGAGAATATACATGAAATTGTAAAGACAATTGAAGAAATGAAAAATGATTTCATAGATAAAGATATTAATGTGGTATTGGAGATTCTAAATGTGAAAATGAAAAGTGTGGATAATTTACATATTGTAACATTTCTTTAGAAGGGAAAGACATAAAGGTGTTAGCAGATTCTGGAAGTCTATACACACTTATATCTGGCAAGTCCTATGAGGAGAATTGGCCTATGAGAAGTGGTTCACATTTGAATGACCCTGACATTCGAGCAGTAGGTTATGCAGGGAAAAGAATAGAAATTGTTGGAATAAGTTGGATGACTATAAGGTTTAAGCGAGAGGCTGTGAGAGGAAGAGTTTATATTAAACATTTTGGTTCTAATCTTTTGGGGTGGCTTCACCAAAAGGATTTGAACATAAGAATAGAGCCTAATCCTGTTGAGGAAGTGAATGATTGTACTGAAATGGCAGGAAAGTATCCCAAGATGTTCAATTCAAATTTTGTCTTGTTAAAGGGATTTTCACATAAAATAATCTTAAAGAATAATGCTAGAACGATGGTCCACAAAATAGGGAATGTTCCTAACATGAAGTTAGAACCATTGTGCCAATAATAGGTAAGCTTATTGAAACAGGAGATTATTGAACCTATTGAAGCATCAGAGTGGCTAGCTCCAATTGTGATAGCTCTGAAGGAGGGAGGGAAAATACGTCTTTGCATAGACTTGAGAGATCTTAATAAGAACATTTGGGTTGATAGGCAACCCCTCCCAAATATATCTGAAATGTTATCTACTATGGAGGGTGGGCGCATCTTTAGTATGTTGGGCATGTCAGCTGCCTATCATCAAATTAAATTACATGAAGCATCGAGACATTTGACCTCTTTCGCTACACCTTTAGGTGCATTCAGATGCAGGAGAATGCCTTTTAGTTTAGCCTCGGCCTCTGCCATATTTCAAAGGGTAATGAAGACATGAAACAAGTGTGGTGTTTCCAGGATGATATTTTGGTTGTGGGGA
This sequence comes from Calotriton arnoldi, assembly GCA_963921515.1. NCBI lineage: Eukaryota > Metazoa > Chordata > Amphibia > Caudata > Salamandridae > Calotriton > Calotriton arnoldi. The sequence continues at coordinate 39,467 of CAWUFW010016958.1, read as the reverse complement.
GGGATGCCTGTGACCATCATCGATTGTTCCAAGATGTTAAGGAGCGATTAGAGAGACACGGTCTAACTATAAAAATGGACAAGTACCAATTGAAGAAAGAACTAATGGATTACCTGGGACATGAAATAAGTATGAATGGGATAAGACCGAAAAAAAATATTGTGAGAGCTGTGGCCATGGCTCCTGAACCGTCGACTAAGAATGAACTGAGATCCTTTTTGGGATTAGCAGAATATTGTGCCACATATGTGGAAAGTTTCTCAGAGATTGTGGAACCTCTAAGGGATTTGATGTTTATCTGGAATGACAAGTGCAAGCAAGCTTTTGAGATGATCAAGGAAAATATCAGTAAGGAACCTATGCTGGGACATTTTGATGTCACCGGTAGAACTTACCTTACTACTGATGCTAGTGGTGTAGGAATATGATCGGTATTGATGTAGATCATGAATGGAGAGGAACGTGTTATTGGGTTTGCGTTCAGAAGATTGCAGGGTGCAAAACGTTCATATTCAGTAATTGAAAGAGAAGCTTTGGTCTGTTGTTGGGGGATAAACCATTTTAGATTTTCTTTGTGGGGTCTTTCATTTAAAGTACGTACGGATTATTAACCATTGACTTATGTGTTCAAAGTGGGAAGAGGGTTAGAAGGAAGTGTGACTCCGTGCATATCAAGGTGGTTGTTGTCTGTTATGGAGTTTCATTTTGAGATGAGGTATGTAAAGGGTAGCAAAAATGTAATTGCTGATTGCTTGTCGAGAATATCAACAGAGGAGTGTCGTGAGGAAATATGTAATGACATTAGGAGGATGGTGATAAAGGTGAAATGGCTTTATGTAGTGAGGAATGGAATAGTGCAATGGAAATGGATTCTGTACTGAAAAATGTGGAGATGAAGATTGTTCAAGGTTGAAATCATGAAGATGGTGTAGATAAGAAAATGAGAGAATTATTTAAGGTAAAAGATAAGTTAAGCGTGAGTGAGGGAAAAGTTAGAAGTAGGCGACAGTTAGTACCCCCAAGTGGAATTCGCAAACGAATCATGGATATTGCTCATGAAGGGCATCCTAGAAGAAGTATGTCTAAGCGTAGGGTCAGACAAGCATTTTGGTGGCCTGGCATGGATAGGGATGTAGAAGTTTTAGTGAAGGATTGTCACACAAACCCTATCTACAAAAAATGGGAGAAAGGAATTTGTGCCAAAATGCTATGGGGCATATTCTCAAGGACTCATCGCCAATTTATCGGCACTTTAGCGCCGCAAAAGTGGCGATAGATTTTTCGCCCTATTCACAAGCTGGTGCAAACTGCCGACATTGCCAGTTTTCCTGCGATAGCTACCGCAAAAAACATCACCACGGATGAGTGCGACAACTAATGCTAATGATATGCAGAGTAGGCGTTCCCGTGCAAAAACACACAAAAACACCACTTTGCGCGATTCTCAAAGACCAGTCAGATCTGCGATGCGAACCAAGAACAGGCGAAAAGGCGTGTTAGCTGCAGGGATTTAACACCTGCCTTTAGCTAGTGCTAAGCAGGACGACTACCTGCAGTATGAAAGGGAGCCCAGCCCAGAGCCACAACTGAAGACCCACAGATGCCATGGAGCCAATGAACATGCAGCTCGGAGACCCAAGAGGGCCACAACACCCACCACCCCCAGGACCCCTCCCCTTCGGGCCCCCCCCGGACTACCACCGAGGCAGCGTAGGACAAGACAGCGGGTTTGTAGTGTTGTGGACAGTGGACGCAAACATGTTACCTCAGGCAGTGGGAAAGACCCTGCACATGTAGCTGTGCCGTCCCCCCCTGTAAGCGTAAGCGCAGTGGGCTGGGCTGGCGTACGCCACTCCAGCGTAGGAGTGTGGATAAAAAGGCCGCAGATAAAAAGGCCGGGGCTCTGGGCGTGGTTCTCTTCCATGATGGGCAACGCGTCTGCTAGGACGGCGCACCTCACCCTGCCACGAGTCCGACGCCGTGACCTCCAGACTCACCGACACAAGCCCCCAGCACATCCAGCGGCACAGCAACATGGAGTCATGTGTGCCGGATACTTCCTTAGTCCTACACTGCGGTCAGCAGGTCCCACAATTCAAATTGTGCCACATTTCTGTTAATGGAGGAAACCACTAGTCAACAGACATTGCCCCCAGTGCGGCCCGCCCGGACGACGCATCATCGTTGGCTGTGCACCAGCTGAGCGCTCCAGGTGCCACTGACCCTGTGCAACACAAGTCGACGCCACGTGGCAATATTGAGGCAAAATTCAGTAGGGAAAAAGAACATTGCTCCCAGTGCGGCCTGCCCGGATGACGCATCATCGTTGGCTGTGCACCTGCTGAGCGCTCCAGGTGCCACTGACCCTGTGCAACACAAGTCGATGCCACGTGGCCGTGGACCCTTTCTGACCGCTGCCTCCGGCCTACACTGCGGTCAGCAGGTCCCCCAAGTCAATTTCAGTCTTGATTCATTTATGGCAGAGTCCAGTATCCAACAGACATTGCTGCCAGGGCGGCCCGCCTGGACGACGCATCATCGCTGGCTGCACACCCACTGAGCGCTCCAGGTGCCACTAACTCAGTGCACCGCAAGTCATCGCCACGTGGCTGTGGGCCCTTTCTGACCGCTGCCTCCGGCCTACACTGCGGTCAGCAGGTCCCCCAAGTCAAACGACGCATCATCGCAGGTTGCGCACCCGCTGAGCGCTCCAGGTGCCACTAACTCTGTGCAGCTCAAGTCATCGCCACGTGGCTGTGGGCCCTTTCTGACCGCTGCCTCCGGCCTACACTGCGGTCAGCAGGGCTCACAATTCAAATTGAGTCTTCATTTATTTATTGTGCAGACAAGTAGGCAACAGACATTGCTTCCAGGGCGGCCCGCCCGGACGACGCATCATCGCAGGCTGCACACCCGCCGAGCGCTTCCGTTGCCACGAACTCAGTGTAGCTCAAGTCATGGACCCTTTATGATGTAATCATATGTGTGTGAGTCTAGTTCTGGTGCCCCTACCTCAGTGCACTGCAAGTCATGGACCCTTCATGAGCGACTCTGTGTGTGTGATCCGATGATCACTGTTCTAGTTGTTGCCAGCACCAACCACTCCCTGAGGGCTGGCTTAGACTCACTCCACACCCATCCAGCACAGGCATCACTGGACCCGCAGCCAGTTCCACTATCTATCTAAGTGTGTCAGTGTGGTCATTATGTATGCGTGATGGCCCCTGGCCCTACCACATCACATCGTGCTGTGGACAGCAGACGCAAGCATGTCACCTCAGGCAGCGGGTAAGACCTTGGACATGTAGCTTTGTCGTCGTCCCCTGTAAGTGTAAGCGGGGTGGGCTGGGCCGGCGTACGTCAGTCCAGTGCAGGGGTGTGTAGAATTAGCCCAGGGCTCAGGGCATGGTTCAGTTCTGGCCTGGACAAGGAAGTCACCAATGCGTGTGTCTGTGTTGTAGTGTCGGCGCCACCCGGCCCGCAATTGACAATGTTGCAATGTAGCATGCACCCGGAGGGCGGTCTTGCACGAACGGAGAAATGAAGAAGCGCATGACCGCTCGGGGTCTTGGCTCATACATGCCAAGTGTTGTGTGTATCTGCATTGCCGCAGCATGAGCCAAATGCCTAGCCTTAGTCACAGCGCGAGTTCAGCCAGGCATGAACTCTACATCTGTGTCCGCACTAACCTTACCATAGGCCTACACTCCTGTGGTCGCCCACCTTCAATGGACAACATCACAGTGTCGTTGTCAGGCTTGTGGACATGCTCAGACAGGCATGACAATGGTGTACCGTTGGAGTGCAAGTGATGCAACTGCGCAGCGCACACAAGTAAATAGGCTCAGGGGGAGGGAGGAGGAGATGTGAGGCAACGTAACACACAGTGATGCCGCTCATTTGCCACATGCAAGTCATGTCAAACATGGATCCCAAAGTCGCACACATCCCACCCCACACCCAACAAGCCACATCACACTTCATGAATGCAAGCAGATGACAAACTGACATTAGGGATGAAAGCTCCTTTGTCTGAACTATCAGGCGGAAGCACATCTGCACCTCCGACCTCGGAATTGCATGTGCCCGGCACACCCTGACAGATATGATAGCAGTTGAGGACGACTCCCACACTATGCACAGCCCGAAGACAGACAAACGTATACACACCCCACACACAGAAGTCCTTGCTCGGAGTTATCTTGCATGGAATGGCCTTCACACTTACTCCCACACCATCCCAGGCGTACAACCGTTGCACACTTAAACAACTCATTGATCCGAGCTGTGGCATTTCATCCACAGAACTGGCGCAGGTCAGAACAGTGCCGCTTCAACCAGAGCCACTAACGCAATGGCAGACCATCCCAGACACATGCACAACCCCTGTCACGTGGAACTGTACCGTGCACGTATGCTGCATTTACTGGGGGCACTGCCATTGGTAGTGCTGCGGATCAGTTACCGGCTGAGCTTCCGCCTTGCCAACGTCACCTGCGTGCAGCCTGTGTTGCATTGTTGCTCGTGCATATTCGAGTGGTCCATGGATGTCTGCCTATCCAACAGGACGGTAGCCGAACTGGATTTGGACATGTGTGTGCGCCCCCTGTCAGCCACGACCAGGAGTTTCACCGTGATACCCATATATATGCCTGGATACTTGGCATACATGCTGACAGCTGGACCTGGGAGATTGCAGAACTCCTCGTGTGCAGTGACCACATTGAGCCGCTCCCCTATTGGGCTGTAGTGCGAATTGGTGAAAGGGGGTGGACGCAGCACATCTGTCCGGACCTGCTAATGGTTAGCCTTGCCGTCCTGTTCGATGAAGTCGACAACGACCTCATGTTGGAAATGATTTCCTACGAAGCTGCACTCGCTTTCATGGATGTGTAACTACGTACCTGCAGACACAACAGTTTGGAACAAATTGCACATGTCCAGACACCTTGTTGGGACTTGGGGTTCTGGTCACATCTCCCACGACGACAGTGGACATGGCTGCATTCGCCTGGACTCCGAATACATGAGCGGATGACAACGCGGGTAAACACACACCTGTGAATGGTGCGGCACTCCCCCGGAGTGGACAGCGGCGCTTGGCAACGTTCCACATTCTGACATACTGCTGCATTGGTCTGCATGTTGTGGCACTTATCTTGGCCGTACTGACACGCATATGCTAATAAAGTCTACGCACCTTCACTTGTATTCAACTGTGATGAGTGTTGATTTGCATGACAATGTGTGTCTCACTGCCTAGCTTGGTCACAGCCATACATGCATTATTGCACCATCAGGGATGTGGGGTTGTACTAGTACATTATCATCTCACAGTATCCTGCTGTGCAACATGCGAATGGCCATTTTGCACACACAAGCGGCAGCAGTTGTGTCCTCTGTTCTGTTGTGCTGGTGTTGCTGTTTGTTCAACATTGTTGTAAATGTTGCGGTGCTCTGGATCTTATGTGAGTGTGCTGCATTGTAGGTGAGTTGCCCCTTCAGCTCTGATTTGGCTGGCCCTTATCCCTTCAGGCGGTGTGGCTTTCACTTCTGTGCTTATGCAGTGCTGTGATGTTGCAGACTTGGGCTCTTGGTTGGAGTTGTGACTTTTGGCCATGGTTTGTCTGCAGATGTGCTCTACTTAATTGTGCATGTGTGCCATTGTGCCCATCTCCCCTGTCCCCCCAGACCCTGGTGGTTACTCACCCTGTTGCTGTTGTGTCGGGTCATGTTGAGCAGTGTCCGGTCCCCCAACTCGTTCCACCGTCTCCCCACTAATGACTGTGGTCACCATTTCCTCCATCTCATCCAGCTCCTCCTGTGGCGCTGGACTCCCACCTCCAGTCTGCATTGCTGCCTTCTGGTTGTCTGCGAGTTTCTGCTTGGTCTTGCGCTTCACATCATTCCAGCGCCTCTTGACCTCGTCCATTGTCCTCCTCAGCACTCCGACTGCATTCGCCTTGTCCAAGATGGACTGCCATATTCCATTTTTGGTTGCTAATGACACAGTGGAGGTGAATAACAGTTGTTGATGGTGTTCTATCACCTCCGTGATCAGGATCCTGTTTTCCTGCGGACTGAACCGCGTCTTCCTCTTCTTCTTGTCCTTGCCCTTCCCTGACCCCGAGGTCCCAGACTGGTCCTCCGGGGGGCTTATGGGGTTCTGGTCGTCCTCTGTACCTGCTTCGGCTGCCTCCATTGTGCTTCGCTGTAGTTTGGTTTTTGTTTGTGTTTTTTTTCTTTTGCTTTTGTAGTGGTTTTTCACGCCTGACGTGTGTGAATTGCAGGCCTGGCGCAGCTTTTCGCTGTTTGTCTTATCGCGGTTGGGCCCATCGAAACTTTTTTCGCGTTCGGGTTTGGATTTTTTTTGCCTTCTCGGTACTGTTATCGCGGACATTTGCCGCGTTATCGGGGTACTATCACATGTTACCGCCGTGTTGAGAATGCCACGTTGACACGGAGTTATTTTCCCGCGGTAGACGGCGATATGGAAACTTGCTTTAACCTATTTTGGCGATGTTCACCGCACGTTCTTGAGAATATCCCCCTATGTCTCCACGAGGAAGGCATAGGATAAATATTTCCTTTCCTCCCTGTTTTAGAAACTTTGCATGTAAAAATCCGTATTTGTAAAGCGCGAACTACTTACCCTTACGGGTCTCAAGGCGCTGGGGGCCGTCGTGGAAATTAAGTAAGCTATTGCCCAGAGTCACATGGTGCTGAGCTAAGCTGCCGCTGGAGCCGGGGATCATACCTTGAGCCCTGTGCTCCGAAGTCAGCTGCCCTGGCCGCTGCACCACACCTCTCCTTGCATGTGTGCTACATTGTATGTCAGGACATATACACAGTAGGAAAAGTCTTAAATATATATTTTTTAACTAGAAGGGATTCCTTCCGGTATAACACCTATGCTTTTGAGAATGCACACATCCTTGCAATATTGCACTAGGCTGTCTGCACTGGAGGATGGCTGCTAAAAGTGCAATGGAGCTAGGTGAAAGGAAATCTGCACCACATCTTAGCAGCTTTGCTTGTAGTGCTGAATTGTGTGACTTCTTAGTAATTCTTGGCCTCAATGTGACACATTAACTTACATTGGCAGCTGGTGTAGTTTGAAAGTGGTGAGCCTAAAATCAATTAATGAAATTTGCCGTGTAAGCATAGCGAGTGAGCTGGACTTTTCCAACATGTTTTCAGTGGTGTTCACAACCCAAATTTTTTAAAACTTGGTATAAAATGGTTCATTTTCTAGTACAATTTCTATAAGTAATTGGCAATAAATGTTACCGGCATTTCTAAAGGAAAATTCATAAAATATTACATACAATTTCTAGCTTGTTAATCCAATTTGACCTACCCAAGGGTGTGGTCACCAGGCAAGAGAGTTTGAATCTCCCCCTTTAGGGTGAAATGTGAAGAAGACAGAGAAACTCTAATAATGGCAGAATTGCTAAATGTGAAACTTGGACCAATCCCAGCTTTCCCGCTGGTCCAAATTGTGTGATCCCAGAGAACTGACTTATTTCACTTTGCCTCTTTGTCCTTTATCATCACATTTGAGAGTACTTTGACATACTTCACTTCAGGATGTGCACTATTAAAAAATCTCTCTTGTACATATTGTACTAGAGACTATACTGTTGCTTCATGTATGATAACAATCTAGGTGACTTATACGGTGCACATGATAACTGACTTGTCTCTCCATTTATTACTGGCATCACCGTAAGGCAGTGGCGTAATGAAACGTGAGGGGGCCCACCTGCAAAGTGCATGAAGGGGGCCCCCTCCGACCACACTCAGGAGCTCTGCTGACAGGGTACTGGGCTGAAGGGGCCCCCTGGAGCTCGGGCCCCCCGCACCGCGGGGGCTGCGGGGGCCTTTGTTACGCCCCTGCTGTAAGGGAGATCGGGGTCATAAATGTTTTATATTTGAAAATATCCATCTAGAGGCCGAATTAGACACTGTGAAACCAGGAAACCTGGTATCATTCCCAGCTTCCCCGCTTAACCAAATTGTGTCTTTCTAGGCAATTGCCTTATTTGACTCTACCTCTTTGTCCTTTATCGTTACATTGTGTAATCCTAGGCAATTGCCTTATTTCACTGTCCCTCTTTGTCCTCTATCATCACATCAAATCAAATGTGATGATAAAAGATAAAGTGGCACAGTGTCATACAGCAGTTGCTTAGGATCCAGCGGTGAAGCCGTAATTGATAGAGCACCTTGAAATTAAAAGAAATATCTCTAGCTGTATTAAAACTGCTCTAGCAGATTCTAATAAACCACAATGTTGTCCCATCTCTGATCACAACCTAGGCCAAATATAAGGTGAATATGATAAATCACGTCTCTAGTTCTTCACTGGCATGTCATCCTGTAAGTTGGTCAAGGGCAAAAATGACTCATGTTTAGAAGCTATCACTTCTAATAAATGCCACTCATTGTAGTATACAATCTAATGCACTTAAATTAAATGCTTTTGAATGTTAAATAAATACAGTATTTCTTTAACATGCGGAAGCATTTCACTGTAATGCATTACATTGCTACACTGCGAGAGGCAGCAGTGAAATAATTTAATGCACTTAAACGAAATGCTTTGGCATGTTAAAGAAATACTATATTTCATCATTGGAAGTCAGCACCCCTTTCAATACTACTCTGCCAGTTAAAAAATGCAACTCTCAAGGGCTTTCAACAATCACTGACATATCGAGAGCTTTTGGGGGATCATCACCTTGAGCAATACCTGTGCTTTATGATTGTGAGACAACCTGCAGCATGCCTGGCTCAGACCCCTTAAGCTACTGGCCTCTACCACCCCCACCAAGCACCTGCCAGAATCTGGCATCAAACGGGAACCTACAGGCTGGATGTGCATTTCTTGGAGCAAACTGTCCATGAGCACTACCAGGAGGTTTCTTGGGGAGAACAGCCTAGCAAAACTGCTTGCCTGTGTGCAGGACACACAAGCATGGCTAAGGGCCTGGTGCTCAGACCGGGTCAGGTGATGGTTCCTCGCTTGTAGCTGGTCTGCTTCAGACCTAGACTTTCCACGTGATGAAAGAAGATGCTGAAATAGGAAACAGCCTGCAAAATCAAGTACTGAAGTTTCCAAGTAGATTAGTTTTGGAATTAAGGAGTTGTGAAACAGAGTCCGAGAAAGCATATTTGAGGGTGGCGGACAAGTTGGCAGGTTCAGTCACTTCAGTAGTTTAAAAATGTGCTCCAGCAGAAGCCGATCATGTGCAGTGAGACAGTTTATGTCACAGAAGCAGAATGATTGGCATACCGCCCGAACTGTATAGGGCTTAAGCCCAAAGTGCCCAGGGTTGCTGTAAAAAAGTGACACTCGTGTGCCTCATCAAGGGGAGATCCCTGAAGACCCTCAAAAATGGCAGGCCCGGGCTGGTTGTAGGTAAGTCCTTAGCTTGCTTAAATAATGTACATGAAGCCATGTGCACAGGTGCATGTGCTTGTAATTAGTTCGTAGTTGCCTGGCCCTCGCTACAGCAAGGGTCATAGAGCGACAACCAGCCTGGAACTGAGATTGTATTGCCATCTTGAATACTAATTTTAAAAGTACTACTTTAAAAATTTGTGTTAAGGAGAGCATTACAATGACTAGTACAATGATTTGGAAAATGGGAAGGGCATGGCCCAGAAGCCTTAACCCCTTCGCTGCTAGGCCTTTTCCCCTCCTGTGCTAAGCCTTTTTTTGGCTATTTGGGGTAGTTCGCGCTTAGGGCCCTGTAACCTTTTGACCACATAAGGTATCCATGCCAAATTTGCGTCCTTTTTTTCCAACATCATGGGGATTCTAAAGGTACCCAGGATTTGTGGATTCCCCTAGAGGGGACCCAGAAATTAGCCAAAATACAGCTAAATTTTGTTTTTGGGGGAAAATGCGAAAAAGGGCTACAGATGAAAGCATCTGGTTTTTTCCTGCAAATGGCATCAAAAAGGGGTTGTGGTGCTGAAATCACCATCTTCCCAGCTTTCAGGGACAAGCAGACTTTTGTCAGAAAACCAAAATTTTGTACACAGTTTTGGCATTTTTCTGGGACATAGCCTATTTTTGCTATTTTTTGTGCTTTCAACCTCCTTCCAGTTAATGGTAGAAATGGGTATAAAAGCAATAATGGATCCTGGAAAGCCATACATTTCTGAAAAGTAGACAAAATTCTGAATTCAGCAAGGGGTCATTTGTGTAGATCCTTCAAGTTTTCTTTATAGAAACAAACAGTTAATATAGGACAAATTGAAAATTAGTTGAAAAAAACAGCCATTTGTGTCAACGTTTTCACCTGTAACTTCTTCTAATTATGACAGATATTTGAAAGCAATATACCATTACATCCGCTGGACCTTTCTAGTTGTGGTGATATATAGGACTTGTAGACCCGACGAACCCAGAGCCAATAACTGAGCAGCGTCTTGCAATGGTTTTTTATTATGTCCCGGGAATATAGCAATTATTCTGGGAAAATTTATACATGGAAAAATCGGTATGAAAGACACCTATGTATTTCTGAAATGGGAACAAAATATAGAGTTTAGAAACAGTAGATATTTGCACATTTCCGAAATTGGGAGTACCCATACTAGCATGAGAATTATAGGTCATTTTTCAAAATGACTTCTTTTTTACATATTGTCTTTCATTTGGAAGGCAGAAATGCATCGAAAGTCAATAGATAATAACAGTTGCTCTACAATTTTGTGTTACCCTAAGAAAAAGTTCTGGAATCTGCGTGGATCCACAAAATTCCACCCACCCCGCGTTCCCCAAAGTCTTCCGAGAAAAATGGTACCTCACTTGTGTGGGTAGGCCTAGTGCCCGCGACAGGAAACGGCCCAAAACGCAATGTGGACACACCACATTTTCACAGTGAATAATGACCCTTTTTTTGCAAAGTGCCTAGCTGTAGTTTTTGAACCCTAGCTCTGCCGGCACCTAGGGAAACCTAGCAAAACTATACATTTTTGAAAACTAGACACCCAGGGGAATCCAGGATGGGGTGACTGGACTGGCTCTCACCTGGTTCTGTTACCCAGAATCCCTTGCAAACCTAAAAAATTGTCCAAAAAATCACATTTTCCTCACTTTTCTGTGGTGGAAAGTTCTGGAATCTACGTGGATCCACAAAATTCCACCCACCCCGTGTTCCCCAAAGTCTTTTGAGAAAAATGGTACCCCACTTGTGTGGGTAGGCCTAGTGCCCGCGACAGGAAATGGCCCAAAACGCAACGTGGACACACCACATTTTCACAGTGAAAAATGACCCTTTTTTTGCAAAGTGCCTAGCTATAGTTTTTGAACCCTAGCTCTGCCGGCACCTAGGGAAACCTAGCAAACCTATACATTTTTGAAAACTAGACACCCAGGGAATCCAGGATGGGTTGACTTGACTGGCTCTCACCAGGTTCTGGTACCCAGAATCCCTTGCAAACCTAAAAATTGTCAAAAAAACCACATTTTCCCTCACTTTTCTGTGGTGGAAAGTTCTGGAATCTGCGTGGATCCACAAAATTCCACCCACCCCACGTTCTCCAAAGTCTTCCGAAAACAATGGTACCTCACTTGTGTGGGTAGGCCTAGTGCCCGCGACAGGAAACAGCGCAAAACGCAACGTGGACACACCACATTTTCACAGTGAAAAATGACCCTTTTTTTGCAAAGTGCCTAGCTGTAGTTTTTTAACCCTAGCTCTGCCGGCACCTAGGGAAACCTAGCAAACCTATACATTTTTGAAAACTAGACACGCAGGGGAATCCAGGATGGGGTGACTTGACTGGCTCTCACTAGGTTCTGGTACCCAGAATCCCTTGCAAACCTAAACAATTATCAAAAAAACCAAATTTTCCTCACTTTTCTGTGGTGGAAAGTTCTGGAATCTGCGTGGATCCACAAAATTCCACCCAGCCCGTGTTCCCCAAAGTCTTCTGAGAAAAATGGTACCTCACTTGTGTGGGTAGGCCAAGTGCCCGCGACAGGAAAGAGCGCAAAATGCAGTGTGGCCACACCACATTTTCACAGTGAAAAATGACCCTTTTTTTGCAAAGTGCCTAGCTGTAGTTTTTGACCCTAGCTCTGCTGGCACCTAGGGAAACCTAGCAAACCTATACATTTTTGAAAACTACACACCCAGGGGAATCCAGGATGGGGTGACTTGACTGGCTCACACCAGGTTCTGGTACCCAGAATCCCTTGCAAACCTAAAGAATTGTGAAAACAAACACATTTTCCTCACTTTTCTGTGGTGGAAAGTTCTGGAATCTGCGTGGATCCACAAAATTCCACCCACCCCGCATTCTCCAAAGTCTTTCGGGAAAAACGGTACCTCACTTGTGTGGGTAGGCCTAGTGCCCGCGACAGGAAACAGCACAAAACGCAACATGGACACACCACATTTTCACAGTGAAAAATGACCCTTTTTTTGCAAAGTGCCTAGCTGTAGTTTTTGAACCCTAGCTCTGCCGGCACCTAGGGAAACCTAGCAAACCTATAAATTTTTGAAAACTAGACACCCAGGGGAATCCAGGATGGGGTGACTTGACTGGCTCTCACCAGGTTCTGGTACCCAGAATCCCTTGCAAACCTAACAAATTGTCAAAAAAAACAATTTTTCCTCACTTTTCTGTGGTGGAAAGTTCTGGAATCTGCGTGGATCCACAAAATTCCACCCACCCCACGTTCCCCAAAGTCTTCCGAGAAAAATGGTACCTCACTTGTGTGGGTAGGCCTAGTGCCCGCGACAGGAAACAGCGCAAAACGCAATGTGGACACACCACATTTTCAAAGTGAAAAATGACCCTTTTTTTGCAAAGTGCCTAGCTGTAGTTTTTGAACCCTAGCTCTGCCGGCACCTACGGAAACCTAGCAAACCTATACATTTTTGAAAACTAGACACTCAGGGGAATCCAGGATGGGGTGACTTGACTGGCTCTCACCAGGTTCTGGTACCCAGAATCCCTTGCAAACCTAAACAATTGTCAAAAAACCCACATTTTCCTCACTTTTCTGTGGTGGAAAGTTCTGGAATCTGCGTGGATCCACAAAATTCCACCCACCCCGCGTTCCTCAAAGTCTTCCAAGAAAAATGGTACCTCACTTGTGTGGGTAGGCCTAGTGCCCGCGACAGGAAACAGCGCAAAACGCAACGTGGACACACCACATTTTCACAGTGAAAAATGACCTTTTTTTTGCAAACTGCCTAGCTGTAGTTTTTGAACCCTAGCTCTGCCGGCACCAAGGGAAACCTAGCAAACCTATACATTTTTTAAAACTAGACACCCCGGGGAATCCAGGATGGGGTGACTTGACTGGCTCTCACCAGGTTCTGGTACCCAGAATCCCTTGCAAACCTAAATAATTGTCAAAAAACCCACATTTTCCTCACTTTTCTGTGGTGGAAAGTTCTGGAATCTGCGTGGATCCACAAAATTCCACCCACCCCGCATTCCCCAAAGTCTTCCGAGAAAAATGGTACCTCACTTGTGTGGGTAGGCTTAGTGCCCGCGACAGGAAACAGCGCAAAAATCAACGTGGACACACCACATTTTCACAGTGAAAAATGACCTTTTTTTTGCAAAGTGCCTAGCTGTAGTTTTTGAACCCTAGCTCTGCCGGCACCTAGGGAAACCTAGCAAACCTATACATTTTTGAAAACTAGACACCCAGGGGAATCCAGGATGGGGTGACTTGACTGGCTCTCACCAGGTTCTGGTACCCAGAATCCCTTGCAAACCTAAATAATTGTCAATAAAACCACATTTTCCTCACTTTTCTGTGGTGGAAAGTTCTGGAATCTGCATGGATCCACAAAATTCCACCCGCCCCGCGTTCCCCTAAGTCTTCCGAGAAAAATGGTACCTCACTTGTGTGGGTAGGCCTAGTTCCCGCGACAGGAAACAGTGCAAAACGCAACATGGACACACCACATTTTCACAGTGAAAAATGACCCTTTTTTTGCAAAGTGCCTAGCTGTAGTTTTTTAACCCTAGCTCTGCCTGCACCTAGGGAAACCTAGAAAACCTATACATTTTTGAAAACTAGACACCCAGGGGAATCCAGGATGGGGTGACTTGACTGGCTCTCACCAGGTTCTGGTATCCAGAATCCCTTGCAAACCTAAAAAATTGTCAAAAAATCCACATTTTCCTCACTTTTCTGTGGTAGAAAGTTCTGGAATCTGCGTGAATTTGCAGGGGATTCTGGGTAAGAAAACATTGTGGGATCCATGCATGCCATACCTCCCTGGAATCCCCCGGGTGTCTACTTTTCAGAAATGTGTGGGTTTGGTAGGTTTCCCTAGGTGGCCGCCGAGCCCCGGGCCAAAAAGTCATGGGACCCCCCTTGCAAAACCAGGTCGTTTTGTGATAGGTAATTTTGATGCCACCTCAATACGTTTTGGGCCCTTGCCTGTCGCGGGTACTTGGGCCTCCCACCCGAGTGAGGCACCATTTTTATCGGGAGACCTGGGCGAACGCTGGGTGGTAGGAAATTTGTGTCAGCCCGGTGATGCCACAACTTTCCCACACACAAATGTGTTAAAAAAATGATTTTTTCAGCAAAATTTCAGGTTTGCAGGGGATTCTGGGTAAGAAAACGTTGTGGGATCCACGCAAGCCATACCTCCCTGGAATCCCCCGGGTGTCTAGTTTTTAGAAATGTGTGGGTTTGGTAGGTTTCTCTAGGTGGCCGCCGAGCCCCGGGCCAAAAAGTCATGGGACCCCCCTTGCAAAACCAGGTCGTTTTGTGATAGGCAATTTTGATGTCGCCTCAATACGTTTTGGGCCCTTGCCTGTCGCGGGTACTTGGGCCTCCCACCCGAGTGAGGCACCATTTTTATCGGGAGACCTGGGCAAACACTGGGTGGTAGGAAATTTGTGTTAGCCCGGTGATGCCACAACTTTCCCACTCACAAATGTGTGAAAAAAGTGATTTTTTTCAGCAAAATGTCAGGTTTGCAGGGGATTCTGGGTAAGAAAACATTGGGGGATCCACACAAGGTATACCTCCCTGGAATCCCCCGGGTGTCTACTTTTCAGAAATGTGTGGATTTGGTACGTTTCCCTAGGTGGCCGCCGAGCACGGGCCAAAAACCCAGGTGACCCCCCTTGCAAAACCAGTTCGTTTTGTAATAGGCAATTTTGATGTCGCCTCAATACGTTTTTGGCCTTTGCCTGTCGCGGGTACTTGTGCCTCCCACACGAGTGAGGCACCATTTTTATCGGGAGACCTGGGGGAACGCTGAGTGGTAGGACATTTGTGTCAGCCCAGTGATGCCTCAACTTTCCCACACAAAAATGTGTGGAAAACGTGATTTTTTTCAGCTAAATTTGAGGTTTGCAGGGGATTCTGGGTAAGAAAACGTTGGGGGATCCACGCAAGCCATACCTCCCTGGAATCCCCCGGGTGTCTAGTTTTCAGAAATGTGTGGGTTTGGTAGGTTTCCCTAGATGGCCGCCGACCCCGGGGCCAAAAACCCAGGTAACCCCCGTGCAAAACCAGGTTGGTTTGTGATAGGTAATTTTCATGTCGCCTCACTAGGTTTTGGGCCCTTGCCTGCCGCGGGTACTTGACCCACCCACACAAGTGAGGTACCATTTTTCTCGGAAGACTTTGGGGAATGCGGGGTGAGTGGAATTTTGTGGATCCACACAGATTCCAGAACTTTCCACCACAGAAATGTGAGAAAAATGTGTTTTTTTATACACATTTTGAGGTTTGCAAGGGATTCTGGGTAACAGAACCTGGTGAGAGCCAGTCAAGTCACCCCATCCTGGATTCCCCTGGGTGTCTAGTTTTCAAAAATGTACAGGTTTGCTAGGTTTCCCTATGTGCCGGCTGCGCTAGGGCCCAAAATCCACAGGTAGGCATATTGCTAAAAACAAATCCGTGCCTAGTCGGCTTTCTGCCGCCCTGGGGGGGGATATCGGGGGATGGGGTTGCCCCAATATGCCCCCAAGGGGGGCAGAAACACTGTGGCTATTTTTTTGGGTGGTAGGGGCATTGGTATGCCCATTCTGGGCAGCCCCCACCCCCACACATAAAAAAGCCAGTGTAATCGTTGGCGTCTAGTGGGCTTTTTGCCCTCCCGGGGGGGCATATTGGGGGCTACTGCCCCCATCTTCCCCCCAGGGGGGGGGCAGAAAGGCTGTAATTGTTGCCGGTGGGGTGTGGGGGCATTGACATGCCCGTTTTGGGCAGCCCCCACCCTAATTAAAATTTGCCCAAAAAAATCCCTGGCGTCTAGTGGGTTTTTTGCCCCCCCCGGGGGGGCATATTGGGGGATACTGCCCCATCTGCCCCCCAGGGGGGGCAGGAAGGCTGTAATTTGTGCGGGGAGGGGGTGGGGGCATGGGCATGCCCGTTTTGGACAGCCCCCACCCTAATTCAAATTTTCCCCAAAAAATCCCTGGCGTCTAGTGGGCTTTTTGCCCCCCCCGGCGGGGCAGATTGGGGGCTAATGCCCCCATATGCCCCCCAGGGGGGCAGAAAGTCCACTAGATGCCAGGGAGTTTTTGGGCAAATTCTAATTAGGGTGGGGGCTGCCCAAACGGGCATGCCAATGCCCCCACCCTAATTAAAATTTGCCCCAAAAAATCCCTGGCGTCTAGTGGACTTTTTGCCCCCCGGGGGGGCATATTGGGGCTACTGCCCCATCTGCCCCCCAGGGGGGGCAGGAAGGCTGTATTTTTTGCGGGGAGGGGGTGGGGTCATGGGCATGCCCATTTTGGGCAGCCCCCACCCTAATTCAAATTTGCCCCAAAAACTCCCTGGCATCTAGTGGGCTTTTTGCCCCCGTGCGGGGCAGATTGGGAGCTAATGCCTCCATCTGCCCCCAGAGGGGCAAAAGCCCACTAGACGCCAGGGAGTTTAGCAAATTTTAATTAGGGTGGGGCTGCTCAAAATGGGCATGCCAATGCCTCCACCCTAATTAAAATTTGCCCTTAAAATCCCTGGCGTCTACTGTGCTTTTTGCCCCCCGGGGGGGCAGATTTGGGGCTAATGTCCCCAGCTGCCCCCCAGGGGGGGCAGAAAGGCTGTCATTTTTTTCCGGGGGTGGGTGGGGGCATGGGCATGCCCATATTGGGCAGCCCCCACCACAAATTATAATTTAAAAAAAAATCCCTGGCGTATAGTGGGCTTTTTGCCCCCCCCCGGGGGGCAGAAAGGCTGTAAATTTTGCGGGGTGGGGGCATGGACATGCCCTTTATGGGCAGCCCCCACCCTAATAAATTATGCAGCAAAAAAAAATATCCCTGGGGTCTAGTGGGCTCTTTGCCCACCCGGGGGGGGCAAAAAGACTAAATCACACCAAACAAAATTGGGGGGAGCAAAAGCCCTTGCCCAAGGGGCCGCTCCCCCCTCCCTGGTGTCCAGTGGGTGGATCCCTGCTTGGGGATCGCCCTCCTGGGGCGATCCCCAAGCAGGGATCCACTGGGGAGGGGTACCATTGGAAAGGGGAGATTCTCCCCTTTCCAATGATACCTCTCCCATCTTTCTACGTGCCCGGGGTGCTGAGATAGCCCCCTGAGCACATAGAAAGTGAAACTGAAATGAGCCTAAAGGCTCATTTCAGTTTCGGTTTCTGTGCAATGAGGACAGCGCGACGTGCGCGCTGATCCTCATGGCACAGAAACCAAGGAGGGGCCTCGGGAGCTGGGGAAGCTCTTCCCCAGCTCCCAAGGTCACAGGGGTGAAATAGAAATCACTCTGCTGTCTGCAGCAGAGGGATTTCGTGCTCCTGGCCTCATGACGGAATGGTTCCGTCATGAGCACAGGGGCACCGATGCTCATGACGGAACCATTCCGTCATGAGCATCGAAGGGGTTAAGAAATCAGCCGCCCCTGCAACAGCATAGATTACCAACTAAAGAGGATGCACTGCATTGCGTGAAAGGGAGAGAGCAAAACTCCACCATATTGATTATTCAATCTTGAAGTTTCACGAACTCCATGCAGTGGGACACGTTTGGATGCTATGCACACACCTACACAGACCTTCGCTATACTGCAAGGGTGTGCACATTCTTTAGAATGTAAATTTTGAAGTGGATGCCCTTCCTTGGAACATGAATATCCAGAAAATGTGTTCATTCTTCTTTCATTGTTCATTCATGCTAAAACATTGCACCATGCATGCATGTAAATTTGAAGCAACACGGTGAAAAGAAAACATTTTTTCTTGTTGGGCCAGCCTTAAGGAGGCATATGTTTCACGTTTAATTGCATGTCAACAAATGTAAGTTTGTAAATGTTTTACAGAAAACACATATGTGCTTTTGAATAGCCATGTACCACTCATTGAGCCCAGCCTTAATGCAAAGACATCCAAAGTAACATATAGTAAAATGTTGTTGTATCTTGAAAACCCCCAGATATTTTTGATTTACATAGTAGATCCTACAGAAAACATTTTGTAGTGTTTACATGTCAAAAGTAAAAGAAACCTGCGAAAACGCTGAATGAAATGTGGCCCTGTGTTGTAGCATGTGAACAATCATGAAGGCTTGCTACTAAAGAAAAGGTTTAGTGCATGATAGGTCCAAAATTCTTACAAAAAGATAATGAGCAATAATCAGTTCTTTGTGAAGAATGTTTTACCGGATTCAGATGAGAAACAGAACTCCAGCAGCAGGATAAACAAACAGGTGTGATTGAACACATTCTTTATCAATAATTATACATACATAAGGATAAGGAAAAATAACATATGCATCCAGTCTCACAAAAAGAAAGCAGTTGTCTATTAATTGAATAGGTTCTAAATCTTTCTGCATACATTTTGATAAATGTATTCACACTTGTATCCTCCCCTCTGTGGATGTAACCGTCAACACATTTATAAGTACAGCAAATAGAAAATGTGATATTTCTATCTTTGTTCGTACAGTTGAGCTATGCAGCATGCCAATATCATTTACTTGATGATGACACCAGCGCATGCAGGTTAGTTTAAAAAATATGTTATTAGTTGAGGGAAGGACTGAACATTAAGCAATAATCACAATCCTAGTGAGGATGAACACTCGAAATCACTACATTAATCTGAGTTTAAACACCTGGTAGCTCTGGCACAGATCAGACAATATGTGTAATGGATTTATGCAGTACCAAACGAGTAATAAAGTATCAACTCAGCACAATACAAATTACAAACAGAATTTAAAAAAAAGTGAAATTTATCAAAATAAATTGCAGCAAAACAAATAAAACAAGACAGGTAAAGGGAGATACGTTCAAATGCGATGTAATGCAACAAATGAGCTTTAATCAGGGGAAACATCTTTATTTGGTCCAGTGGGAACGCTTCTTGGCTGCATCAGCTTGGTAGGTTTGTCCTGGTCCTCTTTTGGACTGCAAATACAAAAACTTTGTTAGTCCTCCACAAGAGCATTTGATGGGCAAGACTAACTTCAGCAGAGGCCACCAGCAGGGTTCTGGTCTATTCGGAACTCATCAGCTGGGAATTCAAAGAAAAGGGTTCTTTTAGATTGCTGTATCCATGTAGCTTAAACAGGAGCTCAGCCAGCTGACCTTTGGAGTCACTGCTACATCCTGGGCACAAGAGGGAGCAGTTCCAGTCCATCAGGGCTCATCTCCGCTGACAGACATCAGGTCTAGTCCTCTTCTGTTGTTTGTCAGGTCCAGAAAGTGTTCTGAGGAGGGTGCTGAAGAGGACACATTTATGGTTGTCACTAGCTAGTGGGTGGGAGTGACTGATCCACTCTCACTAAACAATGGTCTTAAATCGCAGAAGGCAAAAATGCCCACTTTTTCAGCAATTCCTGTTTTCACTACTGAAAGAATCACACTGTAACGCTCACTACCTAAATACAAGATGAAGAAAACCTCCTCCCTTTACACAGAGCCTGAGTGTCCACTCTTTGGTCACTCAAAACCAGACCTGGGAGCAGCTTGCCTCCCACTGGATTTGGTGCCTCCATGACTTGGGTGGGGGACAAAGGAGCTGTCTAAGTGTCAGCTAACTTTTGCCCATGAGAGGGGAGGCTTCTACCTGGGTTCACCAAAGCTGCCCATCCTGCACTTCGATAAAAAGACCGCCACACAACCATGTGTTTTTCAGTGCTTGGGGAGCAGCTAACACACTTTATCATCTCTAAGCACTCCAAGGCTGCAGAGAGAGATAATGGTATTTACCCTGGTGAGGCTTTATGCAGGGAACAATGACCTTTCAAGTTAAATCACCCCTTAATATGTCTTCAAAATCCAGCATCAATAATATTTTGTGCTACTAATAAACATTAAAAAAATGTTATAGTCATATTTCTAGCTGGTACATAACCAGAGATCGCAAAATGAACAATTATTCTTGATTCCTTGTGTTCCTCTGTGAGGCAGGCAGCTTTTCTAGAGTGTAAATGTATTTGAGGTGATAGTCACTGTAGAGACATCTTAATTTAAAATTGCATGATGCAGTACTTATACATGCCATGTACCGTGCCATGTGGGCAACAAGGCCTACCTAGGTTTAAATTGTTATTGTTTTTAAAGAAGGCTTTTGCCTGTAAAAGGGGTTTGTAAAAGGGGTTTCTTTTTACCAATTAAATTGCAGTTACTACACTGCTAAAGACAGGCTACAATGGTAGGCCTGGAGCCATGTTAGCACTGCCATGTTGTGATTGGCACAAAGACGCTGCAGTCCACTAGTGGGATTTAAATTCTAGGCATTGCATATACTTTGTATCATATGTTAGGAACTTACAGGCAAGTTAAATATGTCTATTAGGAGTATGTCAAGTTTAAATTGCGACTACTGCGATTTTCTACTGGTTTCCAGGTGTAAAGTGGACAGAGATCTAAAACCTGCAAAACAGATAGGGCAACATTTTGGGGTATGCCACACACAGGCTCAGATTAACAACTATGTTGAGCTGGGTTTGCATCAGAAAGGTGATGCAAACCTGTGCAAAATGTTTTTTTATTTAATTTCTAGCCTAAAATTTGTTTTGCACTGGAAAGTTGCCTGAAAGTAACGCAAAACAGAGCAAAGTGCCACTTTGCCTTACTCTGCGTCAAGGGGGAGTTCCGTGGGTGGTACATGGGTGTTCCCATGCAACCACCCCTAGTTTTTGATGGAAAACCCTATCTACTAACAATAGTAGACAGAGGTTTCCACCAAAAAATAATGCCACTCAAAAGCAGGCATTAAAAAGGAGAAATGCTTTTATTTCTCCAACATTTTTTCACTTTGCATGTGTGCTGCAATGTACAGCACACATCCAATGTGAGAACAGTTTTAAAGTCAGGTTAGGCATAGTATTTGGCAATGGAACGGCACCCTTCCAATACAAAACCTATGCTAGACTCAGGCAGACACCTTTGCACTATAGCGCAAATGTGTGTGTTTTGTGTTCTATAGCCTAATTGTGTGCTGTCGCTAGGAAGAGAGCAGAATAATGCCCTTTATTTGTAGATATGATGCTTTCCTGTTCTCTCCCTCTCATGCAATGCAGCACAGCAACATTGGGTGCTGTGCTGTGTGAGAGGTTTCTTAATTTGGGCCAAAATATGTTTTTTTCTTTCAGTTAGAATTTACATTCACATCTGGCAGTTATTTACTCATCTGGCTACTTTTTGCATGATTGTTTCCCATAGTTAAAAATAACCAGCACAAATCACTATTATGTGAAAGGGTTTAATGAAGGTTGCAAAGCACACATTGATGGGTTACTGAATGTTTTGAAAAGTGCTCATTGAGCCTATGTTATCAATGAATAAGGCAACTTAGTATAAGTTTTCGAATGTTTAGATTCACAAATAAAAAAAGAGGTTCACATGCTGCATCCTAAGCACATGTTTGGTGGCCTTTGCATGTCCAAAGTAATGATAACAACGTACTCAGACATTTCATTAGAGATTGTTAGATTAAAGCCATTTGTAGCAGTATCTGTGTGAGGGAGGTCGTAGGTTTAAACATACTGCCTGAAATAAAGTAATATTAATTGGTTACCCGACATTCCTTTTTCTTCTAGAAGAAGGAACCATGGCAAATAAATATGGTCTTCGCATGGTCCTTGGTTTGAACTGTTTCTGTTGTGGGTGCTGGGCTCAGCCACACAAGTGGAGTACAGTTTTTATTGGGCAAAGAGTAGTAATGCTGGGTGCAGGTAATATATGGATCCCTGCAATTTCTGTAACTTTCCCTCACAGAGATATTAGAAAATTATGTGTTTGTTCCCCCAAAGGGTGATGTTTGAAGGTCATTGTGGGTAAGAGCAGGTAGAGGGAACTACACAAGGCAGACTACCCTGGAATCACCTAGGAGTTTAATTTTCAGGAATATCTAGGTTTGATAGGTTTCCCTGCGTGTTCAGGGCCCAAACTCCCCAGTTAGCCACATCGCCAAACCAGGTATTTATTTTCTCTGATTTTTTTTATCTTTCCATTTTGTATTTTGTTGCATTTTGTATTGCGGGCGCTAGGCCCTGCCACTTGTGGGGTACTGTTTTTATCAGGAGATGTGTGGAAACACAGAATAGCAGTACATTTGTTATTACTAACTGGATTTCTCTGAGTTTTCAACTTTCAAACGTAAGCCAGTGTGCAAGAAAGTTATTTTGCAAAATGCTTTCTTAATCACATGATAGTATGCGTAGCCCCAGATTCAGAGGTGTACAAATAAAAACTGTTCTTAAACTCAGTATCCTGTGCTCATTTTAGAAATATATAGGTCTCCAGCATAACCGTTTTTCATTCATTATATTTTACTATATGAATTGCTGTATGGTTGATTCACAATGAAAAATCATTCTAAGGTGCAGCTCAGTTGACTCTGGGTATAGTGTATTCTTAGAGAATCTAAAAACCCTATATATATCCTCATCAACAGAAGGGTCTATCAGATGTAACTGTATATTGTTCTTGTAAGTTGACCGTCTTGCCAAGAAAAATTACAGATGAGGCGTCACCCATGATTATTTTTTTCCTAATAATTTTAATTATTTTTAATTTCAACAATTAGTTTCTTTAGGAAAGCCTTTATGGATGTACACAAATTACCCCTTGCTGAATTCAGAATTTTGTGGACTTTTTAGAAATGTACAGTTTTCTGAGGTCACCTATGAATTTCACTCATGTTTCCACCCCCAAAATGCAAGTAAACTTAAACCACAAAAAATTGTATTTTCTTAGAAAAATGCAACAACTGGGGTAAAAAAATGTTTTTGATACAGCTCTACTTGTTTCTGAAAGCTGCAAAGTAGGGATCCTAGCACCTCAAACCTTTTGTTACTGTCATTTTTAGGAAAAGAAACACCTGCTTTTTGCAGAGCTCTTTTTCCCATTTATAAAAAAATAAAAAAAAAACTTTTGATAGAAAAAGAGTTTTGAAGGTTTAAGTACAATCTACCAGAAACACCCAAAAAATAGTTTAGCACGTGGTGGCAGGGTTAGCAGCCAAGGGGTTATCGATACATGTTGTTTCTTTCGTCTTTATTAAATAATTTCGAACTAGTCCCTCAAAAATCCTCCTTTCCTGTTGAATTGGTTAATAAGAGTACTGCAATACGGTACGTGGATTCTAATTACAGTAATATTAGTAATAGTAGTACTGTAATACCAGACACAGATAAACTGTAGTAGTAATATAAGTAGTAATGGTAGTACTATAATACCAGACACGGATTCTAATTGTAGTAGTTATAGTTGTAGTGATAGTAGTACTGTGATACCAGACACAGACACACTGTAGTAGTAATATAAATAGTAATATTGGCACTGTAATACCAGACACAGATTCTAATTGTAGACCTTACAGTAGTAGTGATAGTAGTACTGTAATACCAGACACAGGTACACTGTAGTAGTAATATAAGTAGTAATGGTAGTTCTATAATACCAGACACGGATTCTAATTGTAGTAGTTATAGTAGTACTGTAGTACCAGACAGGAAATCAAATTGTAGCTGATAACTTGATCAATGCGAGCAAACTAATACAGAAGACTGGAACTGTCAGTCAGTTTGGGGCTTCACTAATATAGCAATGAAAAAATTAAGAATGATTCCTAAGAAATCATAAACCTTGTCCAAACAGCAGGGATTCGAGTGCTGGATCTAATCACATATTCACTATCTGCCGAAAATGTCCATGCGTTAAACTTGTATTAAAAGCAGCATGGGGCCTGAGGTCATTCTGCAGGCCCTGCTTTTCTATGTCTCTGTGGGAGAGCGGTCAGACTGCTCGGCATTGAGACCGCAGGAAATGGATGAGCGATGCACAACCTCTGGAACTAATGCATATTTAATATAATTGCCACAACCTGACCGTCAAAATATGACCTACTCATGGCAGGCATTCAGAGAGAAGACACGCATTTAATTAAACATGTCTGAATAGACCAGCTGCGTTATCTTGTTTATCTGCTATGTATTCTTCATTTAAAGATTTGAGGTGTCTTTCTCCACCATGGAGTATTGTTAATGTCTTGTTTGTATTTCTTGATAAACGAACGGCCTTTTATGTCGTTGACTTTTAACTGATATCTCACTTCATATGCCCTAAGTTTCCTCACGAATTTGACTTTCTTTTTTTTCCCATTTTTTTCTTTTGTTTTGTTGGGATTATATTTGGCAGAAGGGTTCTCATGAAGTATGAAATGTAGGTCTTGTGATTTTCACTCATAATGCTAACATGCATGTTCCTCCTTATCTAGAAAGGCGCATTAAAATAAATACATAACAAACATTGGCAAAGCCAAACTGTCTCGCTTTAAGATCTTTGCTCTTTGCTGTTTCATCACTCGCATTCAAATTTTTCGAAATACACAATCTCACAACTTTGAAGGGCTGTTGTCCCTTGTGACAGTCCTTAAACACCCGCAATCACTGGGGCACATGCTAAAACATGAATTTATATGTCCTTTCTGTGGGCTTGTGGAGTATGTGCTGCTAATTCAGTGAAAGGTTGGCTGTCTATTAATAAAACGTGTGGATGTTGTGGAATGATAAATAAACAAGAAATTAACCATGGGACATAGACAAATTTGATATTTGTTAAATATAGCAAGCCGTTCACAACTTAATTTCTGCTGACTTGAAAAATATCTTATGGAGGCTGGATTGTTGACCAATTAAATGCAATATTATGCACAACCAAACATCAAACATCCCTTGTCTGGGGGGTGTGGCTTGATCGCTGAGGAAGATGGCGGCGCCCGAGTGAGGCTCCGCGGGACGACGCAGGCGGGCCGCACGGTACCATCGTTTCTCCGTCTACTTGGAGGGCTGCCTCTGAACTCGGATGCTAGCCTGACCGAGGAGATAGCTTTTGAGGCTATTTTCGTGGCCCCGGGACTTTGCTTTTGCTAATTAGAGCTCCTGTCTCGGCTCCACAGCAATAGCAGCTGCCATTTTGGGTAAGACGTTTCCCTGAGGCGAGCTACCCGCGAATAAATATGCAATGACAGTTCTTTTCTCCTCTCCTTTTTGGAATACCTTTTTATTTATTTTTTGGTGCTGAAAACTGAGAAACGTTTATACAGCCTCCTTTGAGGTCCCTTTGCCATGCAGCTGCACTATCAATGGCCGCCATTTTGAATGTGCTTTCACCTCATATTATTGCAGATATGCAACAGGAGTTTAGAAGTTATTTTTTCTCTTTCTGGTTTTTGGTACTAGACTGCTGGCTGTTCCTATGACTTACTCAGCTAAGGGGCCGATTCCGATCTCGGTCGGAGGCGCACCCAATACCATTCGGTCGGGAAAAAAGCCATGCGAAAGCCAGTTTCCCGACCGATCCGTACAGCACACCGAACGAGCAAGTACGATGCGCACAACAGCAAAAATTCCGGCCGAGCCGTACTCACCCAAACCAGGTCCTGTTCTCCGACCGAGGCGAATCCGGAAACGCCGAATCGAGTCGCACGGAAGGGAAAATGCAGCCCCGTCCGGCCGGACAAGTACGATGCGCTTTCCGTACGCGCCGAACCCGTCGCTACGCACGGCACGTCAAAGCATCCGGGAGAGGCGCACATAAGCTCCGAATCGCGCCACAACACGATCCACGGCTACGAGACGAACACAGCACAGACGAGGACGACGCGAAGCGACGAGGACGAAGCGAAGCGACGAGGACGAAGCCAAGCGACGAGGACGACGCGAAGCAACGAGAAGGACGAACGACACGAACCAACCATGAATCCCTTCGTCCCGATCATACCAATATTCTACATCTACTACCGGAACAGGCACGGACGCGTACGGCGCAGAAGGTAAGTCAGACACCAACCACAAAACACATACAACACGTACACGACACATCACACACATACACGGGGAATCTGAATATACTTGCAACAGCAGCACCATAGGGGCGGGATGCCCATCACCAATGCCACATATGCACACAGGGGCCTGAATGCGCGCCACCACCCCAACCCAGGGGGGCTGGATGCCAACCACCACAACCACCCTTAGCCAGGGGGGTGCCAGATGCCCACCACCACTACCACCCTTACCCAGGGGGGCTGGATGCCTACCACTACTACCACCCTTAGCCAGGGTGGCAGGATGCCTACCACTACTACCACCCCAACCCAGGGGGGGCTGGATGCCTACCACTACTACCACCCTTAGCCAGGGGGCAGGATGCCCACCACTACTACCACCCTCACCCACGGGGGGCAGGATGCCTACCACTACTACCACCCTTAGCCAGGGGGGCAGGATGCCCACCACTACTACCACCCTTAGCCAGGGGTGGCTAGGATGCCTACCACTACTACCACCCTTAGCCAGGGGGCAGGATGCCTACCACTACTACCACCCTCACCCAGGGGGCTGGATGCCTACCACTACTACCACCCTTAGCCAGGGGGCAGGATGCCTACCACTACTACCACCCTCACCCAGGGGTGGCAGGATGCCTACCACTACTACCACCCTTAGCCAGGGTGGCAGGATGCCTACCACTACTACCACCCTTAGCCAGGGGGGCAGGATGCCTACCACTACTACCACCCTTAGCCAGGGGGCAGGATGCCCACCACTACTACCACCCTTAGCCAGGGGGGCTGGATGCCTACCACTACTACCACCCTTAGCCAGGGGGCAGGATGCCCACCACTACTACCACCCTCACCCAGGGGGGCTGGATGCCTACCACTACTACCACCCTTAGCCAGGGTGGCAGGATGCCTACCACTACTACCACCCTTAGCCAGGGGGCAGGATGCCTACCACTACTACCACCCTTAGCCAGGGGGCAGGATGCCCACCACTACTACCACCCTTAGCCAGGGGGGCTGGATGCCTACCACTACTACCACCCTTAGCCAGGGGGGCTGGATGCCTACCACTACTACCACCCCCACTCATAGGATGGACAATGCATGACACAACAAGCACACCACAACCTAGGGAATGCAAGATTAAGACATCCCCCCACCACCATGACAAGCGTGTGTAGGCTGTGTCAAATGCCTACAACACCGAACATGACTTTCAACATACAATGTGACCCCCTAGCACATGTGCCACACATATATGTGTGTGGCACCCACAATGCAAGCAGCCCATGACCATTGTGGCAATGGGGCCTAAACCCCCATCATCACAGTGACCAAAAGGTAAGTGTGGGGTCCATAGCTGAAGCACATTTTGACCATTGTGGCAATGGGGTCTACACCCTCATCATCACAGTGACCAAAAGGTAATTGTTGACAAAGAAAGAGCTGCAACTGCCAAACTGCATGGATCATTCCTGCTCACAGAACCAAAAACTCATCTGTGGCAAAGTAGTGTATGTGTCCCATTGCAACATAAATTGGGGGAGCCAAATACTGCAGTGCAAATGAAACATTCCTTTGGCCATGTGCAGACAAACAACACCCATGGGGGCTGAGACCGTCAACAGTCATCAATGACACAATGACAGAAGTGACCATCAGAATGCAGAACCACATATTTGCACCAATGGGCACACAAATGCAGATACCCTGTGGAGACAGCAGATGTGAGGTGAACAGATACCATACCATGGCAGCAATGGGACACACAAACCATGATCACTGTGCTGACCGATGACCTAGGAGTCCCAGGGACAGCAGGGGAAACACACCAAACAACATACAGCCAATGGCACACCCAAGATATGCCAATGCAGTGGTGCAGATGCACAAACACAAACAGGCAGACCAACACTGTCATCATACACAGCAGGTGAGGGGTGGGGGTGCCAGTGTCCCCAGGCAACCACACAACACATGAGGAGAGCTGAATACCAATCATACAGATGTGCATACACTGCCACACTAAGGTAACTCATGGATCCAAATCCCCTATGTGGGCAAGCAGGCATTGTCAGGTGAGAGGGAGCACAAAACACACATGTCACACAGGCACGTAGGAACAACAACTGACACAGCAAGTCACAGACACACCACAGCACCACCCCCAGGGCCCCCACAATGTGGTGACCCTGGGCTGAATAAAAATACCACTGTGATGACAAAGCTAAATGTCGTTCACACTATGAACCACAGTCAGGTGTCCTGAGCAACAAACTACCATCACACCTACACAAGCACAAATCAATCAGCATGGCCAGTAAGCCAAGGCCAACATGGAGGCAGGGGCCTAGCCGGGCAACAACTCTCATCTGCACACACTCAACACCACACCCCTCGACCTCCAACAATGTGCAGCAGTGAAGTACACATGCACTGGTGACATTGCACATGCACCCATGACTATTCCAGGGTGGTGGGTGGGAACCAAGGTGTAGAAACACATCACACATGGACACTCAACAAGACTCCTGAATGTCTGACACACTGCACACTACGCTGTACATGGACATGACGGCAATACCACACCGACCAATGGGATCCCAGCCACAGTCACACACCAATGAAGAAGCCAAGGTCACCCACAACGAACACACATAGACAACTTCCAACATTGCAGCTCTGACCCTGAGGAGTGGCAGCAGTCACACACACAACATGTCACAATCACTGAAAGATAACACAAACTGGAAATCACATGACAGGGGCAAACAACAAGTGCCAAGGGAAACCTGACTGTGACCCATCTGCGTCTGCACACAAACTCAGCCCTGACAGCAAACACACCTATGGGTGACACCCTGATGACCAGTAATGTGCCATGCACCCACATCACAGAGAACACAGGGAGAAGACTTTGGGGGAACATAGCTCAAGTCAGCAAGCATCACAAACAGGTACAACACTAGGGATCACAGCATGCGCAGATGAATGGAAGTGAACACACAGACATGCACATACAACACACACCTTGGGTGCAGGCAATGTCACACGTGTACACACTGCCATGAGGGGACTCCACTCCTGTGTGAGGAAAGCTGTGCCATATGTTGCCTCAGTAGGGCCCCATCATGTCAGCTGAGCACTTGGTCACACAATCAACAATTAGCACCAAATGAGGGCTCCCATCACATCAGCCTGGTCATGGATGTGCCAACGGAATCATCAGCACAGATCCAACACACTTGTATAGCAATGTTGCACTGACTACACGGATGAGTCCCTCCCCATTGATGCCCAAACCTGCATGTCCACTGGAGATGGCAACACGGTCAGGGAAGTAGACAAATGCAACGATGGCAGGCACAACAGATGTGCAGGGGTGGAAGCCACAGATATGAAATTGCCAATGTAAGTAGGAAACCCATTGCCAAATACTGAACACATGACACCCTCAGATGCTGCTATTGATGACATGGATACACCACATGATAGGACACATTCCCCCTGGACCACATGGGTTCCTGCACAGTAACACTTCATAATCATGAGACCAGATATCACCATCACTGCAGCAAGGGCATGGTTAGCTGCACCAACAACATGTACATCTGAAGCATGAGCACTAGAGAAAAGAAAGTTGCTTTATTCAGCATATGTGTTGAGGCCAAACGAAGTCCTGAAAAAGAGCAAAGGCCAATGGCCAGTCCATTGTCAAAGTTCAAACAGGGTGACACTGGCAGATGTCACCCTACGCATGCCTGCACAATACCAGGGACAATCCACTAGGAGGGGCAACCGGGGGGCAGGCCAGGCACCGCAGGGACAGGATCAGGGCTCACCAGGGGAGTCAGGGAAGGGGTGGTGGGTGCAGGAGAGCCACTGACAACTGCAGTGGAGGTGTCTGACATGGTGTGTGCCGGCACAACTGGGGGGCATGACACAGATGTCGTGGGTGCCGGCACAACTGCAGTGGACCCTGCAGATGGGGTGGACAGGTCCGCCACTGCAGTGCCCAAGTCAGACAGGGCGGTAGTGGACTCCACTGCAGTGCCTACCTCCAGGGGAGGAGAATGGGGAACAGGCAAGGTGGGTTGGACAGAGGGGGGACACCCTCACCACATCAGTGGCACAGACAAGCGCAGCGGGGGTGTGGTGCTGGGAGAGCAAGTGGCAGGGGAGAAGGCCGGAGCATCTTGGGGATGGTATATCTGTGGGTGGGGGAACCTGGGGCAGGGTGTGGTGGGGGCACCTGTGCAGTGGGGGCCTGAGGGATGGAGGACGGAGACCTTGTGCCTGAGCTGCAGGGTGGTGGCGGGGTCTTGCTCTTAGCACTCCGGGGGGACTTGCGGGTGGGGGCCTCAGTCCGTCTGCGCCTGGGGGAGGGTGTCCGGGGGCGAGGGCACTCTGCTCCGTGTGGGTGGGCTTCCTCTTCCCCCGGGATGCTGGAGCAGCTTCATCGGTGGGGAAGAGGCCGAGGTCACAGAGGAAGAGCTGCTGTGACTTTGGGGTTGCAGGTGAGGCAAGGGAGGGTGCTTTGGAGGGAGAGGGAACTGAGGACTGCGCAGTGCATGTGGATGCGTGTGTGTGTTCCAGGGCCCCATCCCCTGTGAGTCTGGCTTCAGTCCCCTGAATGTGCGTGCGTGTGCGTTTTGTCATTGGCGTGTGTGTCAGTGTGCTGGATGTGTGTGTGCTGGTGTGTGCCTGTGCCAGTGTGTGTGTGCCTGGGATGGGTAAGGTGCTGGGGAGTGTGGATGGAGCAGAGGCAGGAGGGGTGAGGGACCGTTTGAGGAGGGACACTGCTGCCGTCAGGGAGGAGTCCATGGACCTATTGCCCCTCTGTAGGTCAGACATGCCCGATGAGATGCCCTCCATGAACGACACCAGCTGAGTCAACAGCGCGGTGTGCGCATGGAGGACACTCAGCATGGCTGTCTGCCCTACATGGAGCTGGCGAAGGAGGTACACAGACTCCTCACTCAGGGCAGCAGGGGACACAGGGGCAGGGGGTGCGGTGCCTGGCCCAAAGGAGACACGCTCCCGGACATGGGAGCCTCCACGGACCTGGGGAATGGGAGCCGATGGGAGGGCGGTGGTGGTGCTGGTGGTGGCGGGGACAGCAACACTAGCTGGGGTGTGGTGGCTGCTGACACCCGCCTCCACAAGGGAGTCATCCTCCGAGTTGCTCTGGTCCTCAGCTGAGGTGGATGCTGCTGAGGACTCCTCGGTGTGGCTCCCCTCGCCCTCCGTGCCACTGGGTCCCTCCGACCACTCCTCGGCTGCTGACCCAGTCTGGCTCTCCGGCTCCTCCTGGTCCGTGGAGCTGTCCCCTTCCGTGGCCGTGGATGTATCTGCAAACAATGGGAAACA
This sequence comes from Calotriton arnoldi, assembly GCA_963921515.1. Taxonomy (NCBI): domain Eukaryota; kingdom Metazoa; phylum Chordata; class Amphibia; order Caudata; family Salamandridae; genus Calotriton; species Calotriton arnoldi. Next base: position 7,830 of record CAWUFW010016958.1, on the reverse strand, counting down.
GACAGACATCAGTCACCTGCACCAAACGCACACACCACTGTGAGCACAGCACATTACAGAGCAAGCCCTGGCATCATTAGTTGTACATTGCTAAAAGTGCCCTAATTGAACAGGAGAAGTCAATTGTCAGTCTGATGCCAAGCATGGCACTCACATCCCACATGGCCTTGCACCCATCTGTCTGGTGTCTGTTGGATTGCAACACCCCAGTGTTGACACATGCACCAAGTACACAGTAGTTGGACAGTGCAGAGGACACGGTGTGGACACATCACAGCTCTTGCCACTGAGTCAGTACAGGTTTACGGATGTAAGGGATGCCCAGAGTCAAATAGGAAATGCATGTGATGCATTCCAGCGACAGACACCATGATGCACCCATGTCCTGATAGCCAGCGCCACTATGGTGTGCATGTAGCACATGTCACTCCCCTGCAGGATCACCAATCAGTAGACACATGCCATGGCGGAGGCATGACTGCAAAGTCATACATCACTGTCTCAGTGATGTATGACTTTGCAGCCAGACTAACAACACTCTGCACTGTGTCACAATAGTAGGTCATGGGGAATGCAAGTCCTGGAGCTGCACAAGTGCACATGTACATCCCCCACAACACATCCTCTTAACCCTCATCTGTCCAGGTCATACCTATTGGACATATGGGAGACCTGTGACACTACCCTCTGAACCTGAGCCCCTCACACTCTGCTGTGCATGGGGAACAGCTGCCTGAACTTCACATTTACATGCCCCAGTCTGCATGGGCAGCTGATCAGACACCTATGTGTCACACAAGTATCGTCTCCTATGGTCACATCTCCAGTGGCATGCTGAGCCCCTACCAAGAAACTCCACAGCAGTCCTGGCGACTAATCCACAGCACACTGACACAGAGGCAGACACCTGAGGGGTCAAAACACTGTGCACAATGTGTCCTCTGATACACGGGAGTGGGAGTACAGAGTGTATTGTATGGCCTGGAGTAGGCATGACTGTCCAGCCCCACATGAATGAGGGATGAGCCCTGGACTGTAGGCAGCTGGCTAAGTATGTGTGACACACGTCATATACATACTCCTGGGGCCCAAACATTGTTCCCACCCGCAGCATGGGTGTGTGCCAGGTACCCCAGCCACATGTGGTGGATCAGCTCAGCAATTGGACCACAGATCAAAGTAACACGCTGAATACATGTCAGAATACAGGCATTGTGTAAGCAATGGACCCACCCATGATGCCCACCACAGAGTCAGGGAAACAGATGCTGTCTCCCACCTTGAGTCAAGCAAACTGCAAGGACACAGTCCTAAGTGACAGAATTCCCTGCATGTAAGGGCCACACCTGGGTATCAGATGAGGAGTGGGCAGTGCACAATAGAGGGACATGGCTCCTGGACAACATGACTGCTGTACTGTGGCAGTTCAACCTGGCCCGAGGAGGGCACATAACATGTTAGACAGAGTACACAGTGCAGTCTTTGACTCACCCCCTCCTTGCTGCTCTCTGGCCTTCAGCTGCCCATCCAGGTCTGGAAAGACCACCGCCAGGATCCTGAGCATGTGGGGGTCAGGGTCCGTGTTCCGCCCCTCCTGCGAGGAGGCGACAGCTTCAGCTGGACCCGTGCAATCCTCCGGGTCCAGCCCCGAAGGTCCTGCCACCTCTTTTGGCAGTTGCGGATCCGGCGCTTGTAGACCCCCACGGACCGGACAGCCCGGACGATGTCCTTCCATATCTCATGCTTCCGATGGGCAGAAGCCTGTCAGGATGACAAAGTGATAAGGCCATTACTACACATGCAACATATCCGTGCATGACACAGTTGCATATACATGTCGCAATCACAGGGGCACATGGTGTACCCAGGCAGTGCACGGCTGCCCATGGACAGTTTTCCAGAAGTCACTACATGGTATCATAGCATGGGGAGTAAAACCCTGTTCAGAAGCACTGTCACTGCACCATACCTGTCCAGTGCAAGTCACTACACACTATGGGGGTGACAACTACTCAGTGAGCCTGCTAGCCAGTGGTGTGCTGACTCTCAGCCTTGCTAGTCAGACAAAATGCACATTCAGAAAGGCAGTGCACAGAACACTCACCTGCTCCCCTGGTGTCCCATACAGCTTGCTGTACTGTGGAAGTAGGCTGTCCAGCAGGGCCTGGTTCTCTTCAAGGCTGAAGGCTGGGGCTCTCTCCACAGTACGTGCCATTGCAGGGTCCAGAGGGGCAGAGACAGCAGCAGTGCAGTGGCAGATGTCGTCCTGGAGCATGTAGTGCAGGCAAGTGGGCTCTCAGGGGAACATGCAGCAATATATATGTGCTGGAGAGGCAGATACTGTCCCTTGTGTCCAAAGTGATAGGTCCAAGTCGTTTGCATCTTCTGAATCTGGCCAATCCATGGAATAGCAGCACCAAAACACGCCCACAGCATCCTTCAAAATTTCAACTTCATGACATACATGATTTTGCAACATTGTTGTGGGTGACCAACTGATTTTCCAGCAACCGACTCGTTCGAATATTCGAAAACGCGTCCGTTGCCAGGCAAGCCCATTGTCAATGGGTGCGCACCGATCGGTCCATTGAGGTACAACGCGCACAGGGGTACAACGCGTACCCGCACACATTGAATGCAATGGGCCGGCCGGAGGCACCGATCGGTCCATTGCAGTACAACGCGCACAGGGGTACAACGCGTACCCGCACACATTGAAAGCAATGGGCCGGCCGGAGGCACCGGTCGGTCCATTGCTGTTCAACGCATCACTGTACATGTGACTGGCATATGTCAGCATGCCTGTCTCAGATGGACATATGCCAGCCACAGATAGCTCCCAGGAGTGAGGGCACACCTACATCACGACAGCCTGTCCAAACCTTATCATAAGGCATGTAAGGCTGCATTTCCTATTGTGTGTATGTTGGTGTACATGTTGTCCTGTGGGTGTCACCTGTGGGCAGCCACCCCCAGGCTGTGCACGTGTTAATGGGGACAGGATCCTGGGTGTTACGTGTGCGTGACCACTGTGATGTGCAACTGTTCATATCTGTGCATGTGCCATGGTCACATTTCACAGTGGTGTTTGTGTATGTCATGTCACATACCCCGTGAGTCCCATGTGGGACGGTATGTTTGAGCCAGGGTGTCCCAGTGGCACAATAGTGATGGCCCTCCACAGTCTTTGTGCATGTAGTGTTTACAATGTCTCTGATTTCATGTGCACAATGGGAGACAGTCTCCACATCACGTTGTGTGTGCATGGACTCTGATGTTGTGCGTGTGTGTCACAGAGCGTCCATGGCTCTCCTGCCATGGCAAGTGTAGCCACTACCTGTGGGGGTCATGTTTGTTTTGTTGTGGTGTACACATGATACTCCAGGTGATGCCAGTGTCCATGTGGCATTACAGGGTCCCTGGGAATGTGCCTGTCGTTGAGCTGTGGTGCCTGGGGCACATCTGTCCTCACATGTCACTGGGGGGTGACTGTGACACAGCATCATGATATCCAATGGGCCAACCTGGGACAAATTGATGCCACCTGTAGGACCGTGTTGACAGATGTTGGCCATGTATGTACCATACATGTCGTTCGGTACTGCACACTTCATGTAGTTGTGCCTCATGATGATGTATGTTGGGATCTTGAGTGTGTTCAATGCCGCATATGTGGGGTGACTGACGATCTTGCTTACTTCTCCTCTGCACTGCAGGGCTCCTGCTGTCCATCGGCCATTCCCAGACCTGGCAACGATGGTGGAAGCGGGACAGCATCCGGCGGTACCGCTTCACCAGGCAGCTGATTGAGGATTTGGCAGTGCAGTTGTCCCCACATTTGCAGCCTGGCCGGCCGTATCCTACAGCGCTGACCCCCAAGGTGAAGGTGATGGCAGCCCTACACTTCTTTGCCACCGGTACCTTCCAACATACTGTGGCGTCTGCTGGTGGGATGTCACAGACCATGTTCAGCCGTGTGCTCCGCGATTTCTTGGCGGCAATGTTGCTCTTCCTGAACCGGTACATCTATTTCCCTAGACTGCGACGACTCACTGACGTGAAGAGTGACTTTTATGCCCTGGGGAGGATGCCGCATGTCATTGGCTCCATTGATGGGACACATGTGGCTTTGGTACCACCACAGGCCCAGGAGCAGGCCTACAGGAACCGCAAGCACTACCACTCGGTCAATGCACTGGTGGTGTGTCTTGCAGACATGACTCATCACACACGTGTGTGCCCGTTTCCCTGGTTCAGCACACGATGCCTTTGTGATGAGGAGTAGTCGCATCCCCAGGTTGATGGCACAGATGCAGAACCAGCGTGCCTGGCTTGTCGGTGTGTACTGACTTTGTGCCATTGTGTGTGATCTGATCTGTAGTATTCCGCCCACTTTTCCAAGTCAGCTGATGTGCACTTGTCTGTCCGTAGGTGACTCGGGATACCCCAACATGCCGTGGTTGCTGACACCCCTCAGGAACCCTGTGACACCTGCCCAGATGCGCTACAATGAGGCACATGGTCGGACCAGGAGAGTGATTGAGCGGACCTTTGGTCTCCTGAAGAGCCGCTTCCGCTGCCTGGACAAGACCGGAGGGTCCCTCCCATTATGCCCCTGCGAAAGTGTGCAAGATTATCATCGTCTGCTGCATGCTCCACAACCTGGCAGTGCGGAAGGAGTTGCCTCTCATCCAGGATGACGATGACCAACATCCGCCACCTGTGGAGGATCCTGGCCTGGACCACGATGCCAGTGACGATGATGATGATGATGGTGATGGTGATGTCCGCACACAGCTCATCACCAACTTCTTTAGCTGAATGTGAGTATCCTGAGGTGTCATGTCAATGATGTGAGTTGGCATGATGTGTGGGTGGTGCTCTGGTGCTGTTGGAGTGTGTCCATGGGCTACTTGACTGGATGTGTGTTGCGATGTGTGGTGACAGGTGGGCTGTACTCCCCAACAGTGTTGACATGCTAACTTGGTTCTGGGTGGGTATCTTGTAACATGTATTGTGCATGAGTTTTGCTGTTCTGTCCTGTACTCCATTGCTTTTGACTGTGTGTCATTTCTGTCCTTCACAGGGTACTTTCAGATTCGTTTGGTCAACTGTGTCCACCGACAACGTGATTGCACATCCAGGCTGGTAGCTGTTGTGTCCCTACAGGTGATGTGCGCCACACCCATGGACTTCCTTCTGTCTACAGTTGTTGACTGTGTGCCCGCTACCAGGTGGGGTTACCTTGCATCTGTAGTGGTTACGGCATGTTGCTACTGTGTAATAAACCTGTGCTTCACTTAGTGATGTGCGTTGTCTGTGGTCACACATTTGACTGCCATTTGCTTACTGCACCTGTGGGCTACTTGACTACAACTGGGAATGGGTGTGGTGTCTGTGCATTGCACCGTCTTCCCTGGCAACATCAGTGTAGGCAATGAGTCAGATGGCCTAGGTGTGTATGTGTTGTGTAGCCCTGGTGGTGTGTCTCCCTCATATGTGTCACGTTGCCTGTACTCACATGCCTGTGTTGTCCTTGCTGTTGCAGTTCGCATACACAGTGTAATTTTGTTGTTCATCATCCCCATAACAGTACCACGTTGGAATCACGACAGAGGCAAGTATGGTGTATTATTGTGTTTATTGTGATACATCTGTGATAATAGTGCATAGGATGGATTGTGCTGTACATGAATCTTGCAATCCCAAGTTCCTAGATGAATAGAAAGTCCAGGTAGACAGGATCCCCAGTATCGGGGCCACAGTTGTCTGACACATTGTTCCAACTTGTACTCCCCATGCAATGTGTGGGAGTAGTGTTGCCATCAACAGGGTGAACAGTCTGTGCACAAGGCGAAAATCCAGAACAGGTTCAGGCTTCCTGGGAGTTGCAGCTTGGCCATCAGCCTCTCACTTTCCCCTCCTCGGACGACCCCTCTTCTTGGGGGGGCCCTCAAGTGCAGGCTGCTGCGGTGCAGGGGACTCTCCGCCAGAGTCCTCCTCCCTCCCTGTGGCAGTTGCAGTTTGTTCGGTACCAGATGTTGTTGGCACACAGGGAGGTGTGGACTGGTTGCTGTTCATCTGGCGGAGGCATTGTAAAATGTCCCTGTGCACCGCCGTCATCTCATGTAGTACATCCCACTTGGACTCCACGCGGGTCATGTGGGAGTCCACACGTGACATGTGGGAGTCCACACGTGACATGTGTGACTCCACATGGGACATGTGGGAGTCCAAGCGGGCATGATGGGCAGCCTGCTGCTGTTTGATGTCTCTGAGGAGCCCCACTACCTGGCTGAGCTCTCCGGTTGCTGGACTGGTACGCATCAGCTATGCGTACCAGTTGTGGGTCTTCATGCACACCAGCAACGTCTGCAAGCAGCGACCTCTGTCTCCCACCCTCCCACCACCCCTGCTGACATGTGCAGTGTGTGCAGTTGCACGCACAGATAACCCTGGTCCACCTTGGGGGTTGGTGGTGGTGGTGGTGTCCATGGCCCCAGGTTGGTCCAGGGTCACTGCGCTGGTGTTGTTCCTTATTCTGTCCATGTCGGCAGGGATGGTATTCGTGGTGACAGTCGTTGGAGGGGTGGGTGCAGGGGTGCAGCTGGTGGACCTGCTGGTGCTGCAGCTGGTGGTCCTGCTGGTGCAGCATGTTGACTTGCACCGGATGTGCCAGGTTGTTCTTCATCGTCCGAGGAGGACAGAGGCTGTACTGACGCCAGTGAGCTCGGCATCCTCTTGAGCCTGGGACTGGGACTCCTCAGCGTCTGCTGCTGTGTCCCTATCATCACCTGTTTTGGGAGACACAAACAATGTATGTCATGTTTCTGCAGGCATCAGTGGTTGACACACCTGACAGTTGTGACTGTGCCTCGGGGTGCGGGCCTGTACATTGTATTGTCCTAAGTCGTCACAGTCAGGGGTTGATATTGGTGTGGCACATTGTCCTGCATTATTTGGGCATTTCTATGTATTCTCTGGGGTGTGAACATGGTCTGCATTGATTGTGTTTGGTTGACAGCCAGACCTCCTTCCCACCCACCCACCCACCCAGTCAGTTATCCCACCATGGAGCGTGCTTGCATTGCAGGGAGTGTAAGTTGTCTCTCAGGATGTCAGTCAGAGGTGTCCTGCTGTTTGTTGGTGCACAGTTGGCAGCAGGGCCTTGTGCTCCCCGCAGCAGTAGCCAGTGTCAGCCATCTTGTGAGTCCTTCTCCACTCCCTGTGATGTGAGCATGGTTCAGGAGTGGTGTTGATGGGCCAGTTGTGAGGCTGAGCAATGTCTGTGACTACGACTCCCATCATGCTATTGCCTCCACCCCCCTTCCCAGCATGCCCATGCTTCCTTCCTTTGACTCTGCTTCCCTGTGGGGTGGGCTGGCTGTGCTGACAGGATGGCTGGGAGTGTTGTCCTGGCAGTTGTTTGGCTAAGAGTCCCAAGAGTGTCCCTGTGCTTCACACAACATAACCCAGGGTGGTGGTGCTTTGTGGGATCTTGTGTTAGGATGGAGGGCATTGCATTCTACCAGGTGGGTACTGTGGAGTTTGTGTTGGGGGGGTGTGAGGGGAGGTGCTGGTGACTATGGTCAGTGCTGCAAGTCCCCCTTCCCACCCAGCCAGCCAGCCAGATATCCCACCATGGAACGTGCTTGCATTGCAGGGAGTGTAAGTTGTCTCTCAGGATGTCAGTCAGTGGTGTCCTGCTGTTTGTTGGTGCACAGTTGGCAGCAGGGCCTTGTGCTCCCCACAGCAGTAGCCAGTGTCAGCCATCTTGTGAGTCCTTCTCCACTCCCTGTGATGTGAGCATGGTTCAGGAGTGGTGTTGAT